>MCJB01053041.1:63741-103066 GCA_002018475.1 Nicotiana obtusifolia
CCCCCCCCCCCCCCCCCGCACCCTTATCTTGTACCCTTTTGTTTCCCTAAGGGCAAGTAGGTGAGCCCATTTAATTTTGTGGATGTTGGAAAACAATGTTGTCGCTCCCGCCAGTTGTAATCCAAATATTATTAATGAAAAACCATAATTTTGCTCCGAATCTAAACGTGTCAAAATCAGATTGTACGTCATACATTCGTGACATAGGCCTACCTCCGGCAAAGATAGGTCCCTCGCACATTAGGAAACACACTCATATACGTGGACTAACTGCTTTATGTTCTTAAATTTGTGCAATCTCTTTTTTTTTAAAGGAAATATACCACTATGATGCGTGCTTAGTGGTGATTTTTTTATTAATAATATGAACAAGAAAACAAAGAACTCGTCTGGAGGCCTAACAAAGTAAAGAAAACTAATGCATGAAATTACATCAATCCTTTTATCAAAGATGAGCATTACACTCAAATTTAGTAGTACATAATGAGCTAACACAACTTGCATATGAAGGACCAAACTTAACCAAATGTTTGCATTAAGAATGATCGTCCCAAAAGTGCCCAGAATGTTAGAATATTGCATACATGATTATGAACTTGAGCACTGGAAATCCAAGGGGATTAAGTGCTTCACATGGCTCTTGGGATTAGAATTCATACAATGTATAGTTAACATGATAGCTGGGCCACCTGCAAATATACTTATGAACCCTGTCCAGCTTCTTTCCATCTTATTGTTCTTGTGACTTTGAATGGTCAATGCGTGACTGTTCCTAGTGATTCGGAGCTAAATCCTCTTGAGTCTACCTTCGTTGAGTGTAGGAAATATAGAATATACCTGGGAGCTCCTCCATATAATGATCAAACAGCCTGCAAAATGAGTCAAACACTCATGTCCCAAATAGACACTTCTGGGTAGTGTAATTCTCCTGCATGTTCTAGCAGTCAGTGATCTATCATGAACTTTGTTGTATGTTTGTAGAGGATCCAGGAAGCTGAAAATTCTAAGGCAATCAGGCCTTTTAGTGTGCTGCTCCCCTTCAAAACCAAACCGGTACAAAATGCAATCCTAGTTTGGCATATTTGTGTAAGGCTTCCTCAACTTCTTGCATTCTGTCTTTTCGCACTGACCTATGCAGTGGTTGCACCTTTTTGGAATGAGCATCGAGGATTCTAATACCACCCAAAAAGCTTTGGCCAAAATATAAGATCCAGCTCCAATCACAGTACATGCAAAAAATCAAACTACGTTAGTATAAAAAATCTTCTTACTCTCCTCCATATGGATTCGAGTAGGATGTATCATGTGATCTCCTTCTCCAGTTGGTTTCGCCTTCTTAAATCTTCCATTCCTCACAAAAACCTTCCCATCATTCTCAGGTTATCCAAGTACTTCATCATTTAGAGTTTGGCTCGGTTGTTCTTAACCTAATAGAGGGTATCTGAAGCTTGTCACTATTTAAAATCCTCACCCTTGAATGTCCATCTTCTCAAAAGATTTCACATGTACCATAGCCCATTGCTCTAATGTTATGTTAACTAGATGATCAACTAACTTATTACCTTCACTTAGCATATGTGCAACCTGGAACACACCCCTAGTCATTAATCGCTTAATCTCCTCCGCCTGCTGGACTATGCTCCAAGGTAGCTCCCAAACCTCCTCTAGCACATTCTTCATTGGCGAGGAATTGTTTCAATTATGCATGGAGGAAACTGTAATTGGATCCTGTACTTTAAAGCTTCTAGAATAGCCTGAGCTTTAGCAATATTATTGTAGCCTCCTCAATTGAATATGCCTGGCATATATGAGATCACCTATTCCTTCTCTTATACAAAAAGCATATGAATCACCTATTACATTTGATCCATCCCACTAGTGGCAGGTGCCACAACACCCTAGTATACTTTAGCTTAGGAATATGGTGCAATAATTTACCATGTAAATATGGCCAGTTAGCTGTAACTCTTGAGAAATTTGGCTTTCTTACCATTAACAGCATTTGAATAGAGTTTTGAGATTTGAAAATTAAACCTACTTATGGACACATTTTTCCCATGCATACCTGAGTTCCTTCTCTTTCTCAAGTTCCATACAATCACGTAATGCATGGAATGATACACTGTCTTCGAGCTTGCATTCACTAGCTTTCTCCACCATTTAAGTGACAACTTGGTCAGGCTGTTTCCCTTCTATATTAATCACTGCTAGAGCACTAGTGTACTTCCAAATGAATTTAGCAACTGGAGACATTAGGAAAACATGTGGCAGTGTTTCTTCCTTATGATGTCTACAACACCAGCATCTTAAGGTTTTGAAGTATCCCAGCCTTAAAATTAGTCATCCAAGGGCAACTTTGCTTTCCAGAACCTCCATATGAAGAAGCTGGCTTTAAGTGGCAACCCCTTAACCCAAATAAACTTGTGCAATTTGCTCTCCTGTCTTCTATTCCTTATGTACTGCCAAGCTGACTTTACCGAGAACTTACCTGTGGTTTCTAGTTTCCACCATGGCTTGTCCATTCAGATTGTAACCTAAAGGTGGTGTAGTGGTTTCCATAACATGATTGGCTAACTCTTCTAGCAACACATCTCTCAACATAGCCTCATTCCATGCCTATTTCTCCAAAACTTAATCTACATGTATTATGGATTCATCACACCAATGATTTGAACCGGAAGCATGATAAAGAGCTCTATGTCCAATCCATTTATCATACCGGAAGTAAGAGTTGCCACTGTTTAATTGACACCAAATCTGATGCTCTATTTGATCTATCTTTTGAAGCATTTTCTTCTATACATATGATCCAGCTCTCCTAGGAATCAATTCTTCATTGACCTTCTTGCAGTACTTGTTTCTCACAAATGTATTCCATAATGTATCTTTAGTTTTATAGTTCCACCATAGCTTTGCAAATAGAGCATCTAGATACATCATGAAGCGATCTAAATGCAGCACTACACTCATTTAGCAACACACAAAGAATCCCAAGAAGCCAAATGTCTTGCCCTAGCATTTCCTGAATTACTCCAGTAAAATCTAGCAAAAATCTAGTGTAGGTCAGCAATTACATATGCAGGTGGATTCATAGTAGACAATAAGTGAATAGGCATGCTTTCCAGTACATCAGAGATCAAAACTGCCCTCCCCCCCCTCTAGATAATAATTTGTCCTTCCAGGATTGTAATCTTTATTGCACTTTGAAAATTATATCCTTATAGAATCCCTTTTTCCGTCTACCATATGATATTGGGAAGCCTAAGTAAGTGAAAGGGAAGGTGTGTCTTAGAAATTCAGTGATAAGATGCACAATATTGACTTCATCTGCATGAGCCTTTTCATGCATATAGAATGTTGATATTTCCTTATTAACCTTCGGACCTGAGGCTGCTTCATACTTCTCCAATATATTCATGATCAGATGGATTGCCCCGTAATGTGAAGAGTTAAATATGATTGTATCATCAACATAAGAGAGATGGCTGATATTTTGACTCCATTCTAGCATTCTAAACCATATAAAGTTAGAGTTGTCAAGTAATGCATCCAAAGCTATACCAAACACTTGTGCAGCCAGTATAAACAATGTGGGAGATACATGATCCCCTATCTTTACATCTCTTGATATTTAAAGAAGCCATTTACATGTCCATTTAACAGAACTGAATACCAATTGTTTGACACTAATCTGAAGATCATATCAATAAACACCTCACAAAATCCCATCTGCCTTAATACTTTAGTCAAAAACATCCCTGAGACCCTACCATACGTCTCATCCATTTTCAGTTTGATCACCACATTGGATGGTTTACCAGTCAGCATTATATTAGTCACTATCTCTTATGTTAAGAGAATGTTCTCCATTATACTCCTACCTTTACAAACCCAGCTTGATTAGGAAATCTAAGAGTAGGCAATAGATCAACTAACCTTTCATGAATCACCATTGCTATGATCTTGTTTGAGAAATTACTCAAACTGATTAGCCTCATGTATGAAAAAGTTGCTACATTCTTCTTCTTAGGCAGTAAGATTTGTATGTGTGATGAGTTTTAAAAGCTCAGCACCACAAAAGAAAGCCCTCACCATGTTAAACACATCGTCACTAATGATCTCCCATGCAGTTTGATAAAAATGCCAGTGAATCCATCTGGACCAATTGCACTATCTTCGTTTAGACCAAACACATTGGCCTTGACCTCCTTCATTGGTGGTTCTTCCAACAGGCTATCATTTTGCTCCTCAGAGATCATTTTTGGTACATGACTGATTATGTCAAAGGTTGTTGGTGTCCTCTCTGCAGTAAATTGAGCTTGAAAGAACTCCACAACTTTCTTAGCCATCTCCTCATGTGAATCAATCTAGTTGCCATAGTTGTCCAGGATTCTAGACACCCATAGTTTCTTCTTTTTTCCTCTAACATGAGCATGAAAGAATTTGGTATTTCTATCACCATAGATAAACCATAGCAAACCATCCTTTTGCCTCCGAAAATCTTCTATTAGATGGTAATATCTAATGAGATCTGCCTCCATCTTATGTCATTTAGCTCTATTTTGAACTGGTGGATGAAGCTCAAACTCAATTTCACGCACCTTTATGACATCTTCCAGATCCACAATCTAATTAAATATACCCCCAAACGTCTCTTTGCTCTAAGCTGCCAATACCTTATTTACATTCTTCATGTTGTTTTGAAACAAGTTGAAAGGATTTCCCATACTATCAGTGTGCCAATTCACCTTAACAACCCTCAGGAAAGTATCATGTTTTGTCCAAAACATAAGGAACACGAATGGCTTCTTAACTTTGACAGTGTCAGCATTGCAAGATAATAGTAGAGGAGCATGGTCAGAGCCATACTTGATCAAGTGTTCAACCTCCAAAGCTAGAAACCAATCTTGGAATTGTTGATTAACCAAGTACCTGTCAAATCTTTTAAATATAAGTCCACATCAGACCTCCCATCCCACCAAGTGTATGTACTCTCTTTAAAACAAAGATCATGCAATGCACAAGTGTCCACACAATGTGCAAAATATGCTACTTCCCTCAGATAAACAGGAAGGCCACCATACTTCTCCTCTTCAGACATACTAGCATTGAAATCACCACTAATCATCCAAGGTGATTCCATGTCACAAGTAAGGTAATACATAGAATCCCATAGTTCAATTCTCTCCACAGCATCACATTGGGCATATACAAGTGTTACTATGAATTCTTTTCCTACGCTTCTATGAAACAAATTCAAAGTCATTTGTTGTTCCATATCCATAACAATGTCCACATAAATATCTTCATCAATAAAAGCCCATATCTTTCCATTCATATATGCATAGGCAACATGTATCCCTAGCTTTCTTCTATATTCCTCCAGTTTGTTAATATCTTGCTAAGGCTCCATCAATCCAATCAAATAAAGTTATATTTTTTGTTAAGTTTAAGAAACCTAGATAAAGCGTTTTGTGTGTTAATCGAACCCACATTCCAAAATAGAGCATTATCCATATGATTATTTGGTCATAGAGATCCCATTTCTCTTTGGCTGCATCCTTACAAGTATTGTGTTTTCCTTTTGTTTTTGTGCATGTTTCACAGTTGATTTTTTAGTGTCAACACTCCTTGGTGATACGTCTCCATCCCTAGCAACCTGTTAAATATTGGCAGCAGTTGATTCTTCTTCAATATCCACACCTAATTTTTCTTGTTCACCATTGTTATCACCTACCACCTGAAGAGCCAAAGGATTTGGTTCAAGTTTTGAAGCTATCATTTCTAGCTCCCTTTGACCCCTGTTGTTAATGAAGGCCCTCAATTTTAACATCACATGAATGATCCACCGGATCACCTCCACCTTTAGCCAATAACTGGACAGTACCACTAGGGTTTACTTTTCCATTAGCTTGTTTATTTGCTGAAGCCTCCCCTACTGATCAACCCATTGAAATAGCCTCTTTATGTGATCTGTTACCTGCTCCAAGTGATAAATTCGGTGGTAGTTTCGTAACCCCTTAAACAGCTTAAACCCTATTTTGTGAACCCTTAGGATTTATTGTAGCATTAGGGCTCAAATAGTCTGCCTTTTGCTCATGCTTGTTGCCTCTTTCCTCCTTGCTCCTGCAACTATATTTTGTTGTTGTACTATCCTTCAACATCTCTAGTTTATCACTCCATAAAGCTTTATCAAAACTTGCTTCATTGTTTACACCATTGTGCTTGGAATCATCATATGTTTGCGATGGAATGTCATGGAAAGAATGATTAGTAGTGACATTAAGTTCCCTCAACTCCTCCTACGTCATGATCCAAAAACTCAATTGGTCGTGATGGCGTCAATCACGGTACTGGGCAAGTTGATAATCACAAAACAACTACTTATTTTAAACTAAAAGCATGTTGAAATAAATTTAGCAGTGAGAACCCTCAAAAATACCCGATATGCACAACTGTAATTTAAATACGAAATTTCCAAAATATGGTGTCACTGAGTACATGAGCTACTTAATGTAATCACTGTCAAAAATTCTAATACAACTGTCCGAAAAGATAGAACAATGCTAAAGAAACTGAAAAGAAAAAGAGTCGAGGTCCGCGAGCGCCAAAGCAACTACCTCAAAAGTCTCCAAGCAGAAAATACTCCAAATCTAGCAACCACCGGGTCCATATGTACCTGGATCTACATACGAAGTGCAGAGTGTAGTGTAAGGCCCCGTAAAATTTTACCGAAAACCCGAGGTTCCCTGGTGGCAAGGTAGGCTAATATGTTCGGTGATGGTAGAGTATTGGGTCTAACAGTGCGCTAGGGAGTTTAAGGAAAAATGTTGGCAGAAAAAAGACATTTCTGCAGGCCGTAGAGTGAAGCAGAAACTTGACAAAAATTTGTGGGCCATTATGCGGTCCATTATGCGGCCGTAGAATTACATTGCAGGCTGCAGATTGCATCGCAGGATCGAGTGAGGTATTCCAGGAGGAGATTCTGCGATCCGCTTTGCGACTGCATAATCGATATGCGAACTGCAGAACGGCCGCATACCCAGGCAGAGGTGCCCAGTTCCAGAGGGCCATCTCGCGAACCATCTCACGTACCGCAGAAGCATTGTTCGGTTGCATATGCCACCGCAAATTCTGTTTTGTTGCTTCATTTGTTTGATTTTTATAATTCGACCCCATTTCGTTATATAGACTCTATGATCCATTTCTTAAGTAAGAACTTGACATTATGAGAGTGTGAAAGTGCTCTAGAGAGGGAGAGAGTTCCTCAACCAATTTTTCCTCAATTTTGAGTTAAATCTTGGAAGATTAACAGGGAAAACACACTAGGTCTTCATCCTAGAGGTAAGATTCAACACCCTAACTCTCAATTTTGAAATTTAACTAAAAATAGGTAATTAGTAAGGCAATTCTTGGGTGTGTGAGATGTTCCTCTTGCATGCATGTGTTATTAAGCTCTGTAGGAAGATTATTGGGCTAGAAATGGTAGATAATGGGTGGATGATAGAATCCATCACAGTAGGGCCTTTAAACCTTATTGCACGCCTAGTGTTTGATAAAAGGCTCAAATGAGCTGGAACCATGATTATCTTCCTAATTTTTGGTTCAATTTGTTATACTTTTGAAATAGATCGAAGTTGCTAAAATTTCCGAAACATTTTATAGTTTAATGAAGCTCAAGTGAAGTACGGTGGTTGAACGCTTCCCTTAGAATTGAACCACAATGTCATTGTAAGTCCCAAGTTACTCATTATGAATCGATTATCCTGAATAAACGTGGTGTAAAAAGACTTTTGTGTTCAATATGTGTTCCAAATGCTCTTGTTAAGTTGTACTACTGTTTGGTAATGTATTCAAAGTATTGGTTGCTTAGCTAAATGCTATGGCTTCAAGTTGCGTTTTGAAATGATAGCTAATGCCAATTGTGTAACAAATCTCGTTGCACTTAAGATTCTTGTTTGCTCAAATGTATTCTTAGTGTGTTGAACGTAAATGCCTTGTTGTTGAAAATTCATGATGATTGTTGCAAGTGAAATGGTGACCACGAAATAAAAAATACGAAATAAGGCCAACACGTCACGCAGAAAGGGTATATTACAATTGTGACCACTAGTGCCAATGAAATTAAAAGATGTGAAAGAGGTATGAAATAGGATGATTGATGAAAAGGATGATGTCTCGTATGAGACGGCCTAGCCGATCGGGTCGTGATCGAACGCCATGCCGCACACACAGTGGTGATTGTGCTATTAATTGAAATTGAAATTGTGATTGTGGTTGATATCTCATATGAGACGGCCTAGCCGATCGGGTCATTATCGGACGCCATGCCGCACACATGATAGTGACTGTGTAGGAAATTGTAATCGAAATTGTAAACTGTGGCATATTGATACTAAAGATCTCCCAACTTAAAATATGGAAATCACTTGAAAACTTGTCTTGTTCCTAACTTGATTTTTTCGGTATTGTTAGAGACTCCCATTGATTTTATGATTGTTCATTCTTGTTTTATCATTCGTTCTATTGAGAGGGTGCTTAGTCGTTCATACTAGTACTATTCCACATGTACTGATGTCCCTTTTGCCGAGGGCGCAGCATCTTTAATGGATGCAGGTGGTTCCACAGCAGGCGGCTTTTATCGTTGTTAGCGGTACACCCTCTTCCCAGCTGACTTGATGAGCCCCACCTCATTCGAGGTCGTATCTCTTTTGTCCTTGTGTATTATATTTTGAGGTATAGCCGGGGCCTTGTTGTCGGTACTATCATCATACTCTTTTGTATCTATTAGAGGCTCCATAGACATTGTGTGGGTGGTATGTCGGTGCTGGAAAAGTCAAACTAGTAATTTTGATAACTGCATCACACAGTCCACATCAAACTATGAAAGTGTATGTATTCTGAAACTTATAGATGATTATACTGCTGATAATGAATTAGTGTTGTTGTTCACATGAATATCCCCTCTATCTAATTAATGAAATAGACCTTCTCTTTATTCATGAGTGAGTTCGGGTAGGTATTGAACACGCTTGCTCGGCAAGGTTATCTCGGATGAGCGCCGGTCGCGCTCCCCGAGGGCGGGGCATGACACGTAGTATGTGTATGACCGACCCAATGTACTCAATAAGTAACATGTCTATCCTTGGGCTAAAAATAGTGGCGAGCTCGTATAGGAACCATCCAAATCCAGATAATAATAGTATAGATATGACAGGAAAATAATAGTAATAACTCCGAGAAACCTCATAATCAGTTGTACATAGTACATAAATGTAGATATGTTTTCAAGTTCAACAGTTTAGGCTCAATACCGATAAAATATTACAATTATAGCTAGCATGAGTAATATTGCATGTCCATGTCTACGTGTCAAATATGCATGTCACCTGTAATGCAACAAAGTGATACACTCAGATATTTATGCTCTCGTCGTATTCAACCTCACTCGTCATGCTCAATCGCTCAGCACTCTCAATTATAAATTAATAAATCCTTCAGCGGCGTGCAGCCCGATCGCATAAATGTCACTCACAATCAGGCCCTCGGCCTCACTCAGTCATCAATTTCTCGGGTCTGTCTGGCTCACAAGTCTCAAGTTTATCATCCAAAACAATGATACATGATGTAACAATAAATGATAACACTGACCGAGATATGATATGCAAATGATGAATGCAACTGAGTACATAATTGCAATTTAAACAAATAACTTAACAACATAATTGACCTCGGTGGGTCCCAACAGTACCAGCATAAAGCCTAAAGATGATTTCATATATGGATCATAACTCAATTTCTCTAAATCATGGAGATTACATGAATAACAAGAAGATTGGTAAGTACACAGTTATAGGGGACCAACCGAGTCACATTTGATAAAGCTATGTTCGTTCACAAAAGTGAATAAGTCAATCCAAAAATTCAACCCAGGACCACGTCTCGGAATCCAACAAAATTTGTAAAATCTGAACCCTCATTCAACGACGAGTCCAACCATACTAATATCATCCAATATCGACCACAACTCGCCATTCAAATCCCCAAAATTCGATCTATGAAGTTTCACAATTTCCCCCCAAATATTTCCAACTCAAAACACTAGTTAAATGACAAAAAGAACACTGGATTCTCGTATAATAACCAAATTCGCGATGAAGAATTAATAAGAAACCCTAGAACTCAATACTTTTGCGTACTAATTTTGCTTTTGCGGATCAACAGCCGCTTATGCGGCTCCGCACCTGCAGAAAATCCATTGCACGTGCGGCTTCAACTCAAGACAACAGTCTCCGCTTCTGCGTCCAAAAAGTGCACTGCGCTCCTGCTTCTACAGAAAAAGGGCGTTTTGTACCCACGTGCCTGCAGAAAAGGTCCGCTTCTACGACCTCCCTTCCACAGAAGCGACTCCGCTCCTATGAATTGCCTCTTACATCTGCGACCCAACAGCCCCCAGCTCACCTCCCCATATGCGCATTGCCAGCCGAGACCCCATAAAAACATACCAACAAGTCCTAAAACATCATACAAACTTAGCCGAGGCCTCAAATCACATCAAACAACATAAAGAACACGAATCATTTCCCAATTCAAGCCTAATAAAACTAATGGATTTCTAACTTCAACAATCGATGCCGAAACCTATCAAACCAATTTTGATTGACCTCAAATTTTGCACACAAGTCATAAATGACATAATGGGCCTATTCGAACTTCCAAAAAAAAAATCTGATCTCGATAACCACAAAGTCAACTCTCGGTCAAACTTCTCAGCTCCAGTAACTTCCATTTTTTCAACTTTTGCCAATTGAAGCCGAAATCACCTACGAACCTCTAAATCAATATCCGGACACACTCCCAAGTCCAAAATCACCATATGAGGCTAATAGAACCATCAAAACTCCATTCCAGGGTCATTTACACATAAGTCAACATCCGGTTAACTCTTTCAACTTAGGCTTCCAACATTGGGACTAAGTATCCCAATTCATTCTGAAACATCCCCAGAACCAATCTAGCCACCCCGACAAGTCACATAACAAGGAACAAACATAAAAATTCAATAAAAAACGGAACATGGCTATAATACTCAAAACAACCAGTCGGGGTGTTACATTCTCCCCATCTATAAATGGTCGTCCTCGAACTTGACTAGAATCATACCTGAGGTCTCAAATGGGTGTGCTTCTGCTCAGCATCTCCCGCTTTGTTTTCCAAGTAGCCTCCTCGATGGCCTGACCCCTCCACTGTAGTTTCACAGAAGCTATATTCTTTGACCTAAACTTTCGACACTGCCGATCCAAAATGGCTAGCGGCTCCACATCATATGTGAAATCCCTATCTAACTGAACCATGCTAAAGTCCAAAACTGGAGATGGATCACCGAAATACTTCTGGCTCAACTTGCCATTCTTACCGAACCTCGTAACACCGTTCATGGGTGACACTCCGAGAAATACCTTATCTCCCACCTTGTAAGCAACATCAAAAACCTTCCGATCAACGTAACTCTTCTTTCTAAAATGTGCCGTTTGAAGCCGATCCTGTATCATCTATACGTTTTCCAAAGCATCCTGAACCAAGTCAGTACACAATAGCCTAGCCTCACCCAGCTAAAACCAACAAATCGGAGACTGACACCGCCTCTCATACAAGGCCTCACACGGAGTCATCTGAATACTTGATTGATAGTTGTTATTGTAGGCAAACTCTGCAAGTGGTAGAAACTGATCCTAAGAACCCTCGAAATCCATGACACAAGCGTGTAACATATCCTCCAATATATGAATGGTGCGCTCAGACTTTCCGTTCGTCTAAGGGTGGAATATTGTACTCAACTGAACCCGTATACATAACTCTCGCTGCACTGCTCTACAAAACTGCAATGTAAACTACGTGCCACGATCTGAAATAATGGACACCGCCACAATGTGAAGGCGACTAAGCGCGCGTATGACAAATCTCAGCCAACCACTCCAAAGAATAGGTAGTCCCAATTGGAATGAAATGTCCAGACTTAGTCAGCCGGTCCACAATCAACCAAATAGCATCAAACTTCATCAAAGTCCGTGGGAGCCCAACTACGAAGTCCATGATGATACGCTCCCATTTCAACTCAGGAATCTCAAAGCTCAGAAGCAAACTGCCCCAACTCTGATGCCAGTACTTCACCTGCTGAAAATTCAAGCAATTGAACAACTAACTCCACTATATTTTTCTTCATTCTCCTCCATAAATAGTGTTGCCTCAAGTCGTGATGCATCTTTGCGGCACCCAAATGAATGGAATATCACGAACTGTGGGCCTCCTCAAGAATCAACTCATGCAACCCATCCACATTGGGTACAGAAATCCGACCCTGCATCCGCAACAACCCATCATCTCGAATAGAAACCTCCTTGGCATCGCTGTGTTGAATTGTGTCCTTAAGGACAAGCAAATAGGGGTCATCATACTGACACTCTTTGATGTGATCATATAAGGAAGATAGAGAACCCATACAAGCTAGAACTCGACTAGGTTTCGAACATCTAACCTCACGAACTAATTGGCCATGGCCCGAACATCTGATGCTAGCGGTCTCTCACCAACAGGAATATATGCAAGGTTACCCATACTCATCACCTTTATACTCAGGGCATCGGCTACCATATTGGCCTTCCCGAGATGATACAAAATGTTAATATCATAATCTTTTAGAAGCTCCAACCATCTATGCTACCTTAACTTTAGATCTTTTTGCTTGGACAAGTGCTGGAGACTCCGCTGATCTGTAAATGCCTCACACAACACGTTGTTGAGATAGTGCCTCCAAATCTTCAATGGAAGAACGATGGTTCTAGATCATGAACGGGGTAGTTACTCTTCTCATGAGGCTTCAGCTGGCGTGAAGCACAAGCAATCACTCTACCCTCCTGCATCAAGATACACCCAATACAAATCCAAAAAGCGTCAAAATATAATGTACAAGAAACTATTGTAAAAGGCAAAACTAGTACAGGAGTCATGGTCAAGGCAGTCTTGAGCTTCTAAAAGCTCTCCTCACACCCATCTGACCACCTGAATGCAGCACCCTTCAGGGTCAACCAAGTCAAAGTCACTGCAATGGTTGAGAAACCCTCCATGAAGCGACGATAATATCCAACCAAGCCGAGAAAACTTCGAATCTCAGTAGCTGGAGATGGCCTGGGCCTACTCTGAACCGCCTCAATCTTCTTCGAATCCACCTTGATCAACTAACGAGACGCCACGTGCACCAAGAACGCCATGGAATTGAGCCCAAACTCACACTTGAAGAACTTAGCATAAAGCTTCTCTTCCCAAATTTCGGTAGTACAATCCTCATATGTTGTACTGGTTTACGTGACTGCACCAGGATATCATCAACAAATTCTATGACAAACAAATCAATATATGGCTGGAACACACTATTCATTAGATGCATGCATATTGTTGGGGTGTTGGTTAGCCCAAAAGACATCAAAAGGAACACATAATGACCACAGCGGGTCCTGAATGTCGTCTTCAGAATATTAGAGTCTCGAATCTTCAACAGGTGATACCTAGGCCTCAATTCAATCTTATAGAACACTGTAGCTTCCTGAAGCTGGTCAAATAAGTCATCAATGCACGGCAAAGGATACTTATTCTTAATTGTAACTTTGTTGAATTGCCTATAGTGAGTGCACGTCCACATGGTACCATCCTTCTTCTTCCCAAATAGAACCGAGTGCACCCTAAGGCGACATACTAGGCCCAATGAACCCCTTATCAAGAAGATCCTGAAGCTACTCTTTTATTTCCTTCAACTCTGCTATTACCATACGATACGAAGGAATAGAAATGGCCTGAGTGCCCGGCACCAAGTCAATACCAAAATCAATGTCCCTGCAGGTGCCATGCCCGACAAGTTTGCAGGAAACACATCCGGAAGATCTCCCACTACCGGTACAGAATAAATGGTTGGAGAATCAACTCTAACATCCCTTACAAAAGCCAAGTATGACAAACACCCCTTCCCAACCATCCGTTGGTCCTTCAAATATGAAATCACCCTATTGGGAATATAGTACAGAGAACCTCTCCATTTGATCCTAGGTAACCTTAGAATCACCAACATCACGGTCTTAGCGTGACAATCCAGAATAGAATGACATGAGGACAATTAATCTATGCTCAGAATCATGTCAAAATTGAACATTTAAGCAATAAGAGATCAACTATAGTCTCCAAACCCCCGATGGTCACCACACACGACTGATACACTCGATCCACAACAATATAATCATCCACTGGTGTAGATACATGCTAAGGTGAAACTACGGACTCACGGGACGTACCCAAATAACAAGCAAAATATGATGATACATGTGAATAAGTAGAAGTAGGGTCAAATAATACGGAAGCATCCCTGTGGCTTATTGAGACAATACATGTGATCACTGCGTCTGAAGAAACGACCTCTAGCCTGGTAGGGAAGTCATAGCATCAAACATGACCGCCACCTGATCGGCCTTCCCCTCTAGGGCGACTTATAGCAGCTTCAGCCACACTCCGAGATGGCTAAGCGGGTGGTGAAGTAACTGGTGCGGAATTCAAAACCTGACCCTACTGCTGAATTGGTCTTCCAAAACAACGGGGACACTGCCTCAACGCATGTCCAAATTCCCCACACTCGAAGAAACTCTAATACCCCAATTGGGGTAAAGACTGAATCGGACCTCGAGAACCAAAATGACTACTAGAAAAACCTGGTACAGATGAACCCTGAATTGATGGAGCACGAGACGAACTCTGAGCTGGGAGGGCACTGAGAGATGACCTGCCCGGACGAGCACTATATGAACCATGGCTAGCTGATGCACCACGATAGACCGGACGAATCATCTAAGGGCCAATAAGGACGACCTCAGCTTTAGTGGGACTTCCCTCCAAAAGAGACACCATTGAAACCACCCGTACCACGAGACCTCCTGGCCTCCCTCTCCTCATGCTCCTGAATATGGACTTGCTCTAGTCGCCTAGCAATATCAACCACCTTGTCTAAACCAGCACTTGATGCAATATGTGGAGTCATGACCAAGCGCAGTCCATAGTTGATGCCATTAATGAACCTCCTAATCCTCTCCCTCTTTGTGGGAACCAACCAGATCGTGTAACGAGCCATCTCTGAAAATCGCATCTCATACGGGTTCACCGACACACCCTCACGGCCTAGCTGCTCCAACTGCCTAGGTAACTCCTCCGCGAGGGTCTGTGGAACAAACTTCTCCAAGAAGAGAACTGAGAACTCATGCCATGTAAGTGGTGTAGTGCCGGCTGGTTTACTCAACTCATGAGCCTCCTACCATGCGAAGGCTACCCCCAACAGCTGGAAAGTGGTAAATAAGACTCCACTAGTAACCAGAATACCTGACGTGCGAAGGATCCGTTGGCACATGTCTAAGAAGTCCTGAGCATCGTTAGACTCATCCCTGTTAAATGCTGGAGGCCTGAGCCTCCCAAACCGCTCTAGCCTCTTTTGCTTCTCGTCATTTATAGCTGGACCGTCCTGAGCCTATGTAACTGCAATCGACTGGCCTGGTAGTATCCCCGTTGTCTAAAGTTCGTGAACCACCTGCTCTAGAGTACGAGCGACGGGAGTCTGAGCACCCCCCCCCAGCCTGAGATGTGGCTGTTGCGGCCTGAACTCAAACCGCCTGAGCAAGGCTAGTGCATACAGTCAATATCTGAGCCAAAGCGTCCTGATGGCCTTGAATCACAATTGGCACAGCTAGTGCCTGAGTTGGTCCCACCGGCTCAACCACATATGGAATCTGCTCTTGAGCTGGAGTAATTGGTGGCCCTACAAGTGCTACTCTACCTGTTGTGCGAGCTGCATATCAGCCTTTACCGCAGTCCCAACCTCTCGCAGCCCTAGCTGGTGGTATTGGTGGCTGTCCGCCCGATCCAATAGCACGCGTCCTCACCATCTATGAGATAATAGAATAATAGAAGTTTAGTTTCCGAAATCAACAAATTCGCATGACAAGAATACAACAAAGTGAACTTTTCCTAATTATTCGGTAGCTTCTCTAAGATAAGTAGAAACATCTCCGTACCTGTCCGCAAGACTCTACTAAACCTGCTCATGATTCACGAGACTTATGTAACCTAGGCTCTGATACCAACTTGTCACGACTCGAAACTCTACTTGTCGTGATGGCGCCTATCACAGTACTAGGCAAGTCGACAGTCACAAAACAACTACTCTTTTTAACTAATAAGCATGATGTGATAAATTTAGCAGTGAGAAACCACATAATACCCAATAAGCATAACTCCAACTCAAATAAAAAATTCCCAAAATCCGGGTGTCACCGAGTACATGAGCTAATAAATGACAACATAGTCAAAAATTCTAATACAACTGTCTAAAAAGATAGAACAATGCTAATTAAACTGAAAGAAGGAGAGTCGAGGCCTGCGGGCACTAAAGCACATACCTTAAAAGTCTCCAAGCAGATAATACTCCAAGTCTAGCAGCCACCGGGTCCAAATGTACATGTATCTACACACAAAGTGTAGAGTGTAGTATGAGTACAACCGACCGAGTATACTCAATAAGTAACATGAATAACATTGGCCTAAAATCACTAATGAGTTCAGATAGCCGCAGTCCAAATCCAGATAATAGCAGTATAGATACGACGTGAAAATTACAGTAATAATTCTGAGAAATCTCATAATCAGTTGTACACAATACAGAAATGTAGACGTGCTTTCAAGTTCAACAGTTTAGGCTCATAATCAGGCCCTCGGCCTCACAAATCTCAAGCCAATCAGACCAAACAATGATACATGATGTAACAATAAATGGTAACAGAGACGGAGATATGATATGAAAATGCTGAATGCGATTGAGTACATAATTGCAATTTAAGCAAATAACTCAACAGCAGAAACGACCTTTATGGGTCCCAACGGTACCGGCATATAGCCTAAACAGGATTTCTAGCATGGATCACAGCTCAATTTCTATAACAGATGGAGATTACATGAATAACAACAAAATTGGGTGACTACACATTGCACGGGATCAACGAAGTCACAATTACTATGGTGCACGCCCACACGGCCGTCACATAGCATGTGCATCACCTCAACACCAACCAAATAATACGTAGTTTGGAATTTCATACCCTCAGTATCAAGTTTATAGGTGTTACATACCTCAAACCGCACAAACCTCTACTCTACCAAGTTGTTCTCTCGTGTATCGGTGTCTGAACGACTCAAGTCTAACCACAAAACATTTACTCCAATCAATACAAGCTATACGAATCAATTCCATTTGATAAAGCTAAGTTCTTTTACAAAACTCAAAAAGTCAATCCCGGGCCCACGTCTCGAACTCAAACAAAATTTATAAAATTCGAACACCCATTCAACAACGAGTCCAACCATACCAGAATTATTTAATTCCGACCACAAATCGCCTTTCAAATCCCTAAAAGTCAATCTATGAAGTTTCACAACTTTCCCTCAAAATTTTCCAAATCAAAACACTAATTAAATGACAAAAACAACGATGGATTTGCGTATAATAGCCAAATCCGAGTTAGAATCACCTACTCTGATGATTCCTGAAAATCCCTCTAAATATTACCACAAACCAAGCTCTCTAGGTCAAAAGATGAAGAATGAATGAAAAACCCTCGAACTCACTATTTTTGCACAGAGATTTCGCTTTAGCGGACCAACAGCCGCTTTTGCATCTCTGCCCATGCGGAAAATCCATCGCAATTGCAGCTTCAAATCAAGCCAACAGTCTCCACTTTTGCGGTCCAATAAGCGCACCTATGCTCCTGCTTCTGCGGGCAAAAGGCGCTCTGGCGCACACGTGTCTGCGGACAAGGTCCACTTCTGCGCCCCCAGGCCATGCTGGCTGATTCCCGCTGGTGGCCTCCCTTCCATAGATGCGACTCCGCTCCTGTGAATCTCCTCTCGCATCTGCGCCCCAGCAGCCCCTAGCTCACCTCAGCATCTGCGCATTGCCAGCTGCCCCTGCGGCCCATTTCTCTTAGGTGCAGTTGCACTAGACCTAATCACACCAGCTCTAACACAAGTCCAAAATTCAACCCGAGTCACAACCTCCCCCCTCCCTCCCTGGGGCCCCATCAAAAGATACCAGCAAGTCCAAAAACATCCTATGAACTTCGTCGAGGCCTCAAATCACATCCAACAGTTGAAGCCTAATGAAACTAATAATGGATTTCAAAATTCTTCAGTCGATGCTGAAACCTATTAAACCAACTCTGGTTGTCCTCAATTTTTCACACAAGTCATAAATGACACAATGGACCTATTCCAATTTTTGGAACCAATATCCGAGCCTGGTAACCACAAAACAACTCTCAATCATACTTCTCAACTCTGCAAACTTTCATTTTTCTAACTTTCGCCAATTCAAGCCGAAATCCTGGATCTGCAGATGAGTTACGATAGTCATAAATATTCTTTGATGAAGGTATTGAGTGGATTAAGTGTGCCGAGCAACACCACCACCGAGGCGTTGGCGATAACCATTGCAAATATGGTCGAAGCAAACATGATTTTCTTCCAAAGAGATAAATTTTTGGTAGAAGGTGTTGATCATAACAGACACTGCACATCATAGTCAAGTGCGGGGATAAAGTGGTGTCTCGAGTGCTTGTTGATGGAGGATCCGGATTGATATCCGCCCACTCTCTACTCTATGAGAGTTGGGTATCTATTTGAGATTTGTGAAGGAAAGCCATCAGACAGTAAGAGCTTTCGATGGGTCTCAGAAGGACGTCATTGGAGAGATCTATTTAGCACTGCAGATTTGACCAATTGAGTTGCCAATACCGTGTCAAGTAATGGACATTTCATCTTCATATAACCTGTTACTGGGAAGGTCCTGGATACAAATGGTAGGGGAAGTTCCGTCCCCTCTCCATCGACGTATGAAGTTCTAGTGGGTATTGCCAAGAGATTGCAATTCACGGTGAACGGAGCGGGTCAGCTTATGTAGAACATGCATTCCCATTTGTAGAAAGGTTGGATGTTGTCGCCATTCATGAAGTCGAAATCATGCAAACTAAAGGAATAGAGAAGACTTAGCAGAATTTGGGCATGTAGTCGTCATACATATCAAAGACGGCCACGGTAGAGATGATGAAGTATAGATACTGACCAAGGACCGGGCTAGGAGCCCGATCAGATGGGTCAACGTAGCCGATTGAGCCAAAAGGGTAGAAGGTATTGCTTGTTTAGGCTATCAACCTCCAAGTTGAAGGACTTACACTTTTAACTTTGGGAAGAAGGCTTTTGTGCCAGAGCGTGTTCCTGGTCTGGGTCAGAGCTCAAAACTAGAGGATGACAACGTGTTGAGTGGAAAGATTGTTCTTGACCATGATCGAGGAATTCCGCAATGAAGCTGATATCAAGACATCTACCATTTGGGATGTCGAACCAGGAATTCCTTGCTGAATTGGACCGGCAGCCCATGACTGGTTCGCCGGGAGTCTTTGTAGAGCAGAATTATAAAATTCTGAAACGCGCACGGTGAATTGAGGCTTGGACCGTGCCCGTACGTTTTTGTCAATTGCCTCCTTGAACTCTTATATGTTCCCCTTTTGATGAAATAAAGCAATAACCTTTCTTAAAATAGTTGCAAATCCATTTATCGCTTTTTTATACTTAGTTTTTCTTCTTAGTAATCGAATCGTTAAAAACCCGTGTTCCGTGATTATGACATCTAATGAAACCGTTGATCACAACGATCTAGATTATGAGGAGTACAACGATAGTGTGATGCCTGATCACCTCCCATGAGACATCGAGCAGTTAGAAAGCCAGAAAAAGCATAACCTTGATGAAACATAAGTAATCATCTTGGAAAGCGAAGAAGACGTGAAAGAAACTCGAATCAGCATACATCTAGAATCAGAATAGAGAGAAGAACTGGTCGAGCTCCTCCGACAATACGTTGATGTGTTTGCATGGTCAGATGACGACATACCCGGATTGAGTACCGACATTGTCTTGCATCGATTACCCACTAATCTTGCCATGCCACCAGTTAAACAAAACCCCAAAAAGTTCAAGGTAGATTTGAGTTTGAGGATAAAAGAAGAGGTCACTAAGAAGATAGAAGCAAATGCAGTGAGAGTCACCAGTTATCCTACATGGTTGGAAACATCATAGCAGTGCCAAAGAAGGACGGGAAGATCAGGATATGTGTGGACTATCGATATCTCAACAAAGCTAGCCGAAAGGACGATTTCCCTCCTTCGAACATTCATATCCTTATCGGTAATTGCGTGAATCACAAGTTGCAGTCATTCGTGGACTGTTTCACCGGATACCACCAGATCCTAACGCATGAAGAGAATGCAGAGAAGATAGCATTCACTATGCCATGTGGAGTTTACTATTATAGGGTCATGCCGTTAGGCCTCAAGAATGCCGGTGGTACTTACAAGAGGGCCATGACGACCCTCTTTCTCGACATGATTCACAAGGAAATTGAGGTTTATGTGGAGGACGACATCACCAAATCTCGAAAGAGTGTTGAACATTTGAATGACCTAAAGAAAATTTTCGAACGCTTGCGAAGGTATAGTTTTATGTTGAATCCTACGAAATGTGCATTTGGAATCCCCGCCAGAAAATTCTTAAGCTTCATCATCAGCAGGAAAGGGATATAGTTGGATCCTTCCAGATCAAAGCCATTAAAGACCTAGATCTTTCCAGATCAAAGCCATTAAAGATCTACAACCGCCTAAGAATAAGAAGGACATGATGAGTTTCGTTGGATGGTTAAACTACATCAGCAGACTCATAACCTAGTCTACGGACATCTGCGAGCCAATTTTCAAGTTGTTGAAAAAGGATGCACCCACAAAATGGAGAGAAGAATGTCAGAATGCTTTCAACAAGATCAAGGAGTATTTGTCAAATCCACCAGTATTAGTTTCTCCCGAGCCCGAGAAGCCGCTATTATTATACCTATTTGTTCTGGATAATGCATTTTGATGCGTGTTGGGACAACATGACGAGACGGGGAAGAAAGAGCAGGCTATCTATTACATGAGCAAGAAACCGTATGAGGCCAAATACACTTTGATAGAGCGGACCTGGTGTGCTTTGACATGGATCGCCTAGAAGTTGAGGCACTACATGTCAGCATATACCACGCACCTGATATCTCGGCTCGACCCTCTTAAGTACATCGTCCAAAAGCCGATGCCTACTGGAATGTTGGCAAAATAGCAAATTCTTCTCAGCGAGCTCGATATTGTGTATGTGATGCAGAAGGTCATCAATGGACAAGCATTAGCCGACCATCTTGTAGAGAACCCTGTGGACATGGAGTACGAGCCGCTCACTGCAGATTTTCTGGATGAAGAAGCATTTTTGGCCGGGGAGGACATTGCAGACTTGTACCCAGGACGGAGAATGTTTTTCGATGGAGCGTCAAACTTCAAAGGAGTAGTGATTGGGGCAGATTAAATTTTAGAATCACGACAACATTACCTGGCTTAAGCTAAGCTAAGAATGCCTTGCACCATAAATATGGCCGAGTATGAAGAATTCATCCTCGGGATTAGGGTTGCAATCGACATGAACATCAAGGATCTTCTAGTCATAAGAGATTTTGATCTACTGCTACATCATGTCCAAGGTGAATGGGCTACCAAGCACGTCAAGATCCTTCCGTCCTGCATTGTGTGAAAGAGCTGTGCATGATATTCACTGAGATCAAGTTCAAACACATTCCCATAATCCAGAACAGGTTTGTCTGATCTAGTAGCCAGATAAGAGTTACATTGAACCTTTTGAGATAGAGGTTCTGGATCAACATGCGTACTGTTTCTATGTAGATGAAGAGCCAGACGGCAAGCCATGGTATTACCACATCAAAAGGTTCCTTGAAGCAAGAGAATACATAGAGAATGCAACCAAAGGTCAGAAACGAGCACTCAGAAGGCTAGCAATTTACTTTTTCCTTAACGACAATGTCCTGTACAGGATGACCTTGGACTTGGGTTGTTAAGGAGTGTAGATGCTGCTGAAGCAACCAGGTTACTACAAGAAATACACGCAAGAACATGTGGACCTCACATTAATGGTTTCACCTTCGCCAAAAAGATTGTAAGAGTCAGATACTTTTGGATGACCATGATAAGTGATAGTATCTGTTACATGCAGAAGTGTCACCAATGCTAGATTCACAGAGATTTGATCTGGGTTCCACCTAATGAACTGAATGTAATGGGTTCTCCTTGGGCGTTCACCGCACGTGTTATGGACGTGATTGGACCTATAGAGCTCGACGCATCAAAAGGACACCATTTCATCCTGGTAACCATCGACTATATCACCAAATGTGTTGAAGCTTCTACATACAAGGCTGTTTCGAACAAAATGGTACCATATTTCACGTGTAACAACATAGTTTAATGATTCGGGATACTTGTGCCACGACCCAAGCCGAAGAGCAGCGATTAGCACCCGGTGCCTAGCTCAATCGAGTACGAGTATAACATATCACTCTTATTATAGGTAAATGAGCCGAAAAGGCCGTCATGAGATAACCAAAATAAGACATAAGAGAATACTTGACATAGAATGACCCAACATGGAATACAAAACTTACAAATGTGACATACGGTCCTATATGACAAAAATGATCAATTGTACCCTCAAAACGTAGGCCAAAAAGGCCATACAATCTTTCATATGCATGAAATCTATCTACAAGCCTATAAGAGTACATAAATGTCACAAAGGTCTGGACAGGGCTGCGCCGTACCAATCAATACATCTCTAAAGCATGCTGACCAAATAGGCAACTCTGGAGCTGGTAGAGTGCACCAACACCTTCAACTGAGCAGATTGACTACTAAGATGAATGTCAACCTGTCTAACGGCACCTGCGAGCAGGAAACACAGCGTCCCCTGGCAAAAGAGACTTTAGTACAAATAAAGTACCAAGTAGGTAAGGCATGAAACGTAGTATATAAAAGACATAAAAGAAGCATGGAGTAAAGGACTCAACCTGTAAGTCTGAATAGCTCATTATAATGAAACATTATATGTGTATATGTCACGACCCAAATCGGAGGGCCGTAGCGGGCACCCCGTGCCTTACTCAACCGAGTACAAACGTAATGTATCTTTCTTATCACACCATCACGGGTAAATGGGCCATAAGGGCCTTCAGGAGATAACCAGAATAAAACATATGTGAATACTAGACATAGTACTATGCAACATGATATAGAAACTTATACATGTGACATACCGGGGCTATAAGGCCGACATGATCATTTGTGTACTTAAAACATAGGCCGACAAGACCATGCAAGTATCCATATACATGACATATGTCAACAAGCCTCTAAAAGCACATAAACATCATAAAGATCGGGACAAGGCCCCGCCATACCAATCAATACATGTCCAAATCATACTGACCAAATAGGCAACTCCGGAGCAAGCGGAGTCCACCAACACCTTTCGCGGAGCTGATAGCCTACTAGGAGGACTGTTAACCTGTCTATCGGGACCTACGGGCATGAAACGCAGCATCTCCATGCAGAGGGGACGTCAGTACGAATAACGTACCGAGTATGTAAGGCATGAAAGCAGTATATAAATGACATAAAGGAACCATGGAGTAAAGAACTCAGCATGTAAGTCAGAATAGCTCTCTGAATCATGAAGCATTTATAATATCATGCATATGCGTATAAATTTCATATCATGCATAGATGCTTACATAACATCATCAAGCCTCTGAGGGCACCTAATCATATCATCTCGGCCTCTATGGGCGAAGTTCAGCAACATATTGCAGCTGATTGGGTGGTGGTGCGTATATAACGCCATAACCTTTCCCCATATCCCAAATACATAAAATATACGCGTATATAATGCCATATGGCTATGATATTCATGTATAAATGAACGTAATGCATAATGGAGTAAGTAATAAGATCTATCTGAATGTCATAAGATCAATATGCCTTCGGTTAATGTCATGAAATAACCTTTATCAACTTACGATTTTTTTGAGACCGCGAACAGACAATATAATAATAGGACACATGGGGAATCAATAACACAGGAAGCCCTAGTACTTAGAAGAATAGAGCCATTTGTGAAACTTGCGTGTTTGGTCATTTTGTTATATCATATGGATCGTGCCAAAAGGAAATAAGGGATAGCCTTAACATACCTTTATTCCTTTGAGTCCTTAATACCTTCCAAGCAATTCTTCAAACAACTCAACTCAATCTACCATAGCATAAGGAGATTCAAAATCGGTGCTGAGTAAAGGCTATGTCTGCAACTTAAACTAGTAGCTCGTTTATTTAAAGTCGGGCAGCATCTTCTCTGTAACAAGGGCCTCCTCTAATACCATATTCCAACAACAACAGCCAGAGCAATACAATAAGAACAACATCAACAATGGGTTACATAATATTTTATTTTCAAGTCATCAGCATATCACGACGAGCAGCAAGCTTGGATTGCATCCCTTTAATACTCTTCAACCCCATTATCACTCATTCTTGAACATAGTAATATATGTAGTATAATAACGAATACTTTTTAAAGGATTTCCAGCCATTTATAGTTCATGGAAACAACCTTTATAAAACAGTCCATTAAAACAAAAACATCTCAAACTATTTCAAGTCTCCTCTTATAGAATTTTGCTCGTATAATGGAACCAACAGACTAACAACTTCAGGAACATGCAGTAGGATGTTATAATCACCTTAACCGGTAGAAACAACACGAAATTTCATCCAAGAATAGCCCACAACTATCTTAAATGATACCACAACACTATAGCTGTTGTATTCTATTCTTGCAACTGTTGGTGTTCAAGTTGGTGTGTAAACACTTATAGTTCGCGCTTAAAAATCTAATATATATGAAAGAAGGACTGATTATTACCTTAATCAACAAGATGAAGAACTACGATTTAGCAAGCACCATTGGATTTCTAGCATTGGATTTATGTTTTTATTTTAGGTTTTCACCCTAGAATCATGGAGGAGTCCTTGGAGAGAATTTAGGAGGGCTTAGAAACTGTTTTTGGACGAGAAAAATGAGTTAAAACGACTTAGAATTGTCTTAAATACAAACTGCAGTTTTACACAAACTTTGTGGGTTCCATGAGAGCTACTTGCGCAGTCTCGCGAAAACGCGAATATGTCTCTTCACCGAAGTCGTATCGACGAACGGTTAAATGTATTAGAAACTAGACTCATAGATTTTTAATTTGATAGGTATATCACCTCGTATTTCTAATATTATTTAGTTAAAAGCTCAGCTATGTTTGACCTAATTTTCAGCACATTTATTAATGTAACTCGTGATGACCATTGCCAACTTTTGTTCCATAACTCGCTTGACTTCAAAATATTATACACGACTATCATAGGACTGAAATAACTCATAACATAACCTCCTTATAATGTTAGTAACCCTAGTCTCACCCCAAAATGCATGTAATAACATTCTAAACTTATCGACTTTCGACGAAACTTATTTTTCGTTTAGCTTCTATGCTTTCCAACACTCTTGGTACTTGTTATTCATGATGTTAATGATTTTTAACCTGTCATTGTAACGTGATTAACTTAAATTAAGTTCTTTTAAAAATGATCTTATTTCAGAGCTTACATCGATCGTCTTAACGTACTCTTACGTACGTAATCATGGGGCGTAACATGACTCCCCACTTTGGAACATTCGTCCTTAAATGTTGACTGATGCGCTTATCAGTCTCAGAACCCATAGATCTTTTGAATATTTCAATACTGTCCTTTCCATCTAGGCAGTTGTTTTGTGAATAAATCCAAAGGCGGGGGCATTCCCCCTTAGGCCTCTTTCTCACCCCACGACTTGTTGTCGGAATTCTTCCAATCTCGTGACTGTTGCTACCTTCTTTCATGCAGCCTATACGACTTTGTCTTTGTATGTGAGCCTATGAGACTCTCCTCTACTTTATCCTCCAGCCTTTAGCCAATCTCTAGGCCTCACTTTGGGAACATATATAGAACTTTGACAAACAGTCCCTCTGGGCATCTATAGGTATACTTATGTTCTTCGCTTGGTGCATTGTCGAACTTACGACTATTGCTATATTTTGTTTCATGGTCTCAATTATTGATGCTTATGAGTTTACTACATCTAGGTAGGTCATACTGTATCATAACACTTATTTTAATTTTTGATTACCGAGGTCTGCTGCCCAACTCCATGTTACTCTCTTTCTGCTTATCCTTTATGTATAAATATAAGTCCTTTAAAGCTTCCTCATTACTGTTCATCTTAATAATTAGAGACTAATGTCATCTCATACTTTGTAACCTTTATCCATCCATTGTTGATTAACCTTAATGTTGATCCATAATATACCACTGATAACTTAAAGCCTCTTACGTAATACATTGTCACTAGGGCTCACATTGCATCGGGGAATATTTGAAGTGATTTTCTTGATCCACCTAGGGACGATACTATACTACAATAACCATATTTCATATCATTCCAACGCAATTCATCTTATGGGGTATTCTAATCCCGTGCAATTCATGAAATACCTTTTCTTTAAATCATTACGCAATCAAAGGCCTAAGCGTCATCCCTTTATCTATCACAATTACACCCTTATTCTACTACCAGGGCAACATTTAATCTCTTCTAATTGCTCCTGGTCTTAGACTCCTCTGAGTTCATTTAGGTTGTACCGAGCTTTCTATTAGTTAATAAAACCTTCAGCTCTCTTGTTTTGATTGGTTTAATCTCGAGGATTTACCTACTCTCATCACCTTCTCACTGACCTTTTCTTATCCTTACTCATATCTACCTAAAACCTTGTCGCTCCATAATACTTTATCTTGGGACCTACACATATCTATTTATACAAATCGCAACCTTCCTTTAACTTCCTAGCACCATTGATTTCCTTTCATGCCTTCTTAGTTGTCATTAATTGTAAGCAATTACTTTTCCTAGTGGTTCTGCCACTTGTTGCGTGAATACTTGGCTTATCTTATTGCCCACAAATACTGGATATTCCTGTAACTCATATGATCTCAAACATCACCTTTGATTTTTTTCTGTTTATTAGCCACAATAGGTGCCACCTTATTATGGAGCGTATACAATATTGTAGTGAAACGGTTTTTACAACACCATATATTCTTCAAGTTACAATTCTTAGGTCGAAGACATCTTCCTTATTTCCTTAGCTAGTCTTTTAGGAGCGACCCTCTGACTCTTATAAAGCTGCGAGCATATAACATCATATACCTAATGGAATTTTTGATGTTCTTGCTTGCCTATAATTATCCCGAGTTACTTACCTCCCCGCCCTTGTGCTCATAGGGTTGCTTCTAAACTGAAAGTTTTGATTGTCTTCCCAGTGGCACTCTCTTTTATTTCCATAACACTTATATGGTACCTTTAACAACCGCAACCCCTATATGAATATTACTCAAGGATTACAACATCATATCTACTACACTGAATTCACTATGTTGGGGTTCAATATGTTTATCTTGCATGACCTGTTGATTTTTCTGCATCCTCTTGTCTAGCCATGACTAGACTCTTCCTGAATCAACTACTAACTATTTGTTGGCCCATTCTCATATCTATATTCTGCGTAATCTCTCTTGGGTTATGTCCTTTGTTTTAACTTACGCCTCACACTGGCTCCTTATGTATCAAGTGTTGATTTTCACTTATTTATCAACAACATCCAGTGCTGCAACGCTTACTGCCTCCCCCTAGCGTCGTGCTTGCGTAATGATCTGGGAGTCGTATCATATCTGTAGGATATGAACAAATGCAATCTCATTCCTTTCACCTTTCTACCACATTCTTCCTTTACAACTCCATATTTATCCAAACCACATTACTCCGACTTAGTACCATATCATATCATCTTCCCCATTAGGGGGTGTACTAACATTTAATGCTATGAAGATTTACCTATAAATATTTTACCTCTTCATCTTTGGCGTCTTTTCATATCTTCACGGAGGCTTACTCGCCTTGCGGTAGCCCTTTCTGTACCAGGGGTCACTGAATTTCTTACGCACGAAGGTGACACCTAGTGTAACAAGAACGCTTCGTCCCGTTAACTTAACTATGCTCATAGTGCTCGCGTTAGGGAAGCGTTCTCTTGAATGACCTTTAAACGTTATTCTTTTGTTGTCCATTCTATTATTGTTGGAACACTATCTCTGAAATTCTCACGATACCAACTATTATCAAATATTTCAATCCCCAATTCATTTTTAGTTTATCTTGTTCACTAGACTATACTCATTTTTCTATTACTCCGGGGATCTAACTTAGCCTTCAGGTAATCACGATCAAGTCACCAACTCATTTCTCGAAATGAGGGTATGACTTTATGTCTTACACTGTTTTACTGTCTCAAGGCCTGTCACCTCTTGTCTTTTCCTACACTTGACTATAGACTATGTTATCCTATCATATTTAGATTTACCATTATCACCAATTTATCACATCTTACTCATAATGCTTCGTTTACTCTATTCTTATTCTCCGGCTAATATTTCTATCTATCACTACATTCTGAAAACTTAAACAAAATGTTCTTTCACTTTTACTCCCGTTGCTTCATCTCACTGGCTCTTCAGGACGCCTAACATTCTCTATTTTTTTACTAGGGGTTGGAGACATACTAAGCTAAATATTTATCCCTTGTACCATTTCACTGCCTATCGCGTGAAAATTCTGAATACCCTAGTATTCATATCTGACTTTACTATTCTAGAGCGCATCATCTGGGTGTCTCACAAGGAGATCCATTACCATGTTTGCACTATTTTTTGAAAATGTTAGCTAATGATAACAATCCAACCACCATTTTGTGTGACTCTAACCCGAGCTGGATCTTGCTAACGTATTCTTCTCTTAAACTATATCTTTAGCTCTCATAAGGCATAACTGAGATGGGTGTGGCCAATTGTATATATCTCTGATACTATTGAAAGTAACTCATAATGCTTATATTTCTCTGCCTCAATTGTAAAAATTAATAATCTTCACTAACTGGGTACGTACCTTTCTTCACCTTGCTTCTTTTACTTGTTGAAATCTTTAAACCATATGGGTGGATAGATATTCATGCCTTAGGGCTCCTTACCAAAAAGCTTACACGTCTTAGTGCACACATAATCTACTGAAGACCTTACATTAACTCATCTTAAGGATGATGTAAAACCAGGATCCTCTAACTCAACTCTTCCACAAGTATAGGCCGACAAGACCATACAAGGCCATACAAGTATCCATACACATGACATATGTCTACAAACCTCTAAGAGTACATAAATGTCATAAAGGTCGAGACAGGGCCCCGCCATACCAGTAAATACTTGTCCAAATCATATGACCAACTATGCAACTCCGGAGGAAGTGGAGTCCACCTACTCATTCCGCTGAGCTGATAGCCTACTAGTAGGACTTTCGACGTGTCTATCGGGAGTTGCTGGTAGGAAATGCAGCATCCCCACGGAAAAGGAACGTCAGTACTAATAAATTACCAAGTATGTAAGGCATGGAAGCAATATATTAATGTTATGAAATAAACATGGGGTAAAGAACTCAACCTGTAAGTCTTAATAGCTCTATGAATAATGAAACATTTATAATTTCATGCATATGTGTATAAATATCATATCATGCATAGGTGTATGCGTACATAACATCATCAAGTCTATGAGGGCATCCCATCATATTATCTCGGCCTCTGTGAGCGTAATCAAGAATGTATACCAGCCTAAAACTATCCTTAATGACACCACAACACTATAGGTGTTGTATTCTCTTCTCGAATCAACTTTTGGTGTTCAAGTTGGTGTGTAAACACTTGTAGTTCGCCTTGAAAAATCTAATATATATGAAGGAGGGGCTGATTATTGCCTTATTCAACAAGAATAATACGAGATCAGAGGTTATTTACCTTTGAAGAACCCTCAAAAACAGCCATAAGACGAAGAACTACGATCTTGCAAGTACCATGGGATTTCTAGCATTCGATTCATATTTTATTCTTAGGTTTTCACCCTAGATCATGGAGGATCCGTTGGAGAGCATTTAGGTGGTTTTAGAAACTATTTTGGACGAGAACCATGAGTTAAAACAACATAGAATTGCTTTAAAAACAAGCTGTAGTTTTACACTGACTTGGTGGGTCCCATGGGAGCAGCTTGTGCAGTCTCCCGAAAATGCAAATATCCTTCTACTACGATGTGGTATAGACAAATGGTTAAATGCGTAAAAACCTAGACTTGTAGATCTTCAATTGGGTAGGTATATCACCCCGTAATTCCAAGTATATGTGGAGAAAAACTCAGCTACATTTGACCTAATTTTCATAACATTTATGAATGTAACTTGTGATGACCTTTGCCAACTTTTGTTCCAGAATTCTCTTGACTTCGAAGTATAATACATGACTATCATACGACCAAAATAACTCATAACATAACCTCCTTGTAATGTTAAAAACCCTAATCTCACCCTAAAGTGCATGTTATAACATTCCAAACTTATCTACTTTGGACGAAACTTATTTTTCATTTAGCTTCTAAGTATTCCAACCCTCTTGGTACTTGTTTTTCATGTTCTTAAAGATTTGTAACCTCCAATGTAGCATGATTTAACTTACTTTATGTACTGTTAAAATTGATCTCATTTCTAAGCTTACACAAGTTGTTTACATTTTACTCTTACGTACGAAAACATGGGGTTTAAGAGTATAAATGTCATATCATGCATAGGTCTATGCATACATAACATTATCAAGCCTATAAGGGAATCCCATCGTATCATCTCGGCCTTAGTGGGAAAAATTATCAACGTATGTATGGCGTTATATGTGAACCACCACCTGATCAGCTGGCATACGTTAATGATTTCGCCCACTAAGGATGAGATGATATGATGGGATGCCCTCAGAGGCATGATAATATTATGTATGCATATACCTATGCATGATATAGCATTTATACTCATAAACGTGAAAATAAATGTTTCATGATTCACTGAGGTATTCAGACTTACATGTTGAGTCCTTTACTCCATATTTCTTTCATGTCTTTTACATACCATGTTTCATGCCTTATATACTCAGTACTTTATTTGTACTAACGTCTCTTTTTCTTGGGGATAATACATTTCTTGCTCACAGGTACCGATAGATAGGTTGACATTCCTCCTAGTAGGCTATCTGCTCACCGGAAGGTGTTGGTACACTCCACTTGCTCCGGAGTTGCCTTTATGGTCAGTATGCTTTGGACCTGTATTGATTAGTATGGCATGGCCCTGTCCATACCTTTATGACATTTATGTACTCTTAGAGGATTGTAGACATGTCTTGCATATGAAAGATTGTATGGCCTTGCCGGCCTATGGTTTGAGTGTACAAGTGATCATTTTGGTCTTGGAGGCTCGTATGTCATATGTATAAGTTTGTATTCAATGTTGGGTCATCAGTGTCAAGTATTTTCTTATATTTTATTCTGGTTATCTTATGACGACATTTCTGGCTCATTTACCAATGATATTATGATAAGAAAGATACGTTATGTTGGCCCTTCGCTTTGGATCATGAAAAAAGTGATATCAGAGCACTTCTGTCATAGGATTTTCTACAGACCGTGTCTAGTAGAATCTTGTTTATGAGTGTGTTGTGCACCGCATTTATGAATAAGGCTATAGCACATATAGGATGTTAAGGATTCATTTTCCTAATGATATAATATGTTTTATGCAATGCCTAAGAGGGCTATAGCCGCCCAGAAGGGCAAGTCCATTGGTGATGAGACTACTAGTCGAGAGGCATGAGTTACAAGGGCTCGGGGAGAGTTTTAGATCGGGATTCCATCTCAGCATTGCATACCCCACCCTCTCCAGAGGATATCCAAGGGGCACCAGCTGCAGCGCCCGCCCCTGTACACCCAGCTCCTCAGCTAGATGTACTGCGTCAAGGAATGAGAGATGCTATTCAACTATTGACTGGATAAGTAGCCACACATGCTCGATGCTAGGAAGTAGGTATTGGTTATAGATAGGTCCATTAGTGCGAGGGTTCGTGATTTCATTAATTTAGACCCTTAGGTATTCACACTGGAGCAGATCCAAACGAGGACCCTCAGGTATTTATCGATAGAATGTAGAGAAATTTAAGGGTAATGAAGGCCACTGAGACTGAATCAGTTGAGCTAGCTTCCTATAGACTTCGTGATGTTACAGTTAATTGGTACGAGTCTTGGGAGTTGTCTAGAGATGAGGATGCCCCACTAGCAGTATGGAAAGTGTTTACAGAGACTTTTCTTCGTCGTTATTTGCCACCAGAGCTTAGAAGGGCCAAAGTTGATAGATTCTTGACCCTTCGCCAGGGTAATATGAATGTTCCGGACTACAACCTTCTGTTTGATTCTTTGTCTTAGTATGCTCCCACTATTGTAGGTATAATGGAGGATCGGGTTCACCTTTTCATGATGGGGTTGGAGTCGCAGCTGCTTACTGACTGTATGTCAGTCTCAATTCAGCCAGGCATGGATAATTCTCATATTTAGGCATATGCTCGGGGTGTAGAGGAGCGTAAGCAGAAGTAGAGGGCCGATCACAAGCATGATAGGGTCCTGAGTAAGAGAGAGATCATCAGGCCCTTCTAGGGAGTTTTGTGGTATTAAGAAACAGTAGTACCAAGGCATCCAACCCAGCCATCGGCTAGTGCACCCCTTCAGTTTGTTGGCAGGAGATTTGATCGTTCTATATATTCAGGGCCTCTATTTCTCAATATAGGAGTGGGTCGAGTCAAATGAGGTTGCCCTTGCCACGACATGCTCAATGTGGCAACCAGCATGCCAGGCAATGCCTTGTGGGGTTAGGTGTTTGTTATACTTGTGGTTATCCAGGCCACATTATGATAGATTGTCCAACGAGAGGTAGTGCAACTATAGTTGATCTAGCAGGTTCTGTAGCTAGTTCATCATCATTAGTATACCCCCCTAGGCAAGGTTCACGGGCACCAATCGGTCGTCGTAGAGGCAGAGGTGGAGCATCTAGCTCGAGCAGTCCTCAGAACCGAATTTATGCATTAGCAGGTCGACAGGATCAAGAGTCCTCGCCTAATGTTGTTACAGGAAGATTATTAGTCTCCTCACATGATGTATATGCATTGAGTGATCAAGGTTCCACTTTATCGTATGTCACTCCGTTGATTGCTAGTAAGTTTGGCATAGAACTTGAGTTGAATGAACCCTTTGAGATTTCTGCACCTGTTGGGGACCCAGTGATAGCTTGACAACTATATAGAGATTGTAAAGTAGTAGTTCATAGACGTTGTATAGTAGCAGACTTGATTGTGTTAGATATGGTAGAATTTGATGTTTTAATGGGTATGGATTGGTTGGCTTCTTGTTATGCTAACGTTGATTGTAGATTAAAGATGGTTCGATTTTAGTTTCCAGGGGAGCCAGTTTTAGAGTGGGAAGGTAATATGGCGTCGTCGAGAGTTAGGTTTATTTCCTATCTCAAGGCAAGGAAGATGATCAGAAAGGGCTATATTTATTACTTAGTTCAGGTACAGGTTGTGAACGTAGATTCACCGACCCTTCAGTCTATCCATGTTGTTAATGAGTTACCCAACGAGCTTCCGGGCCTTCCGCAGGAGTGGGAGATTGAGTTGTCTATTAAAATATTACCCGATACTCAGCTGATATGTACTCCTCGTTATAGAATGGCACCTCTAGAGCTGAGAGAGTTGAAAGAATAACTGAGGGATTTGCTTAAAAAGGGCTTTATCATACCTTGTGCATCACCATGGGGAGCACCTATGTTATTTGTGAGGAAAAAATATGGTTCCTTGTGAACGTATATTGATTACAGGTAGTTGAATAAAGCGACGATCATGAATAAGCACCCGCTCCCGAGGATTGATGATTTATTTGATCAGTTGCTGGGTGCCAAGTGGTTCTCAATAGACTTGATATCTAGGTACCATCAAGTAAGGGTTAAGAGAAAGATATTCTGAATCCAGCATTAAGGACCGAATACGGGCGCTTTGAGTTCGTGTTATGTCATTCGATTTGACTAATGCCCCAGCAGTATTCATGGACTTGATGAACCGTGTGTTTAGACCCTTTCTAGATCTGTTCTTATTGTATTTATTGATGATGTATTGGTTTATTCCCGTTCATAGGTCGAGCATGCAAATCATTTGCGTACTGTGCTTAGAGTTCTACAGAAAAGGAAGTCGTATGCGAAATTCTCTAAATGCGAATTCTTATTGGATTACGTAGCTTTACTTGGGCATATATCCGAGTTGATACACAGAAGATGGAGGTAGTGAAGACATGGCCTAGACCCATGACCCCGACGGAGGTTCATGGCTTCATAGTTTTGGCAGGTTATTACAGGAGATTTGTAGAGGTATTTTCTTCTCTTTCAGCACCATTGACAGTGGACTAATGCTTGTGAGTAGAGTTTCCAGGCATTAAAGGACAGATTGACTTCAGCACCGATTCTAACTGGCTTAGAGGGAACCGATGGTTATGCTATCTATCATGATGCTTCCAGCGTTGGATTGGGTTGTTTATTGATGTAGCATGGTAAGATTGTTGTTTATGCTTCTAGGCAACTAAGAAAGCACGAAAAGAATTACCCGACCCAAGATTTAGTGTTAGCTGCGGCGATTCATGCACTAAAGATGTGGGGACACTATTTTTATGGTATTCATGTAGATATCCATACGAATCATAAGAGCCTTTAGTATATCTTCAATAAAAAGGAATTGAATTTACGTGAGAGGAGCTGGTTGGAGCTACCAAAAGACTATGACATGATATTTTATACCATCCAAGGAAGGCGAATGTAGTAGCCGATGCCGTCAGCCGTAGATCCATGGGTAGTCTATCATATTTATAGCTAGAGAAGAGTGAGATAGCCCATGAGCTTCACCAGCTAGCTTGTCTTGGTTTTTGATTAGTGGATTCAGGTGATATCAGAGTTATTATTCAGGACATGGCAGCATCCTCTTTAGTATCTGAAGTGATGGAACGCTAGTATGAGGATCCTGTGTTAACTCATTACAGAGATACTGACCGTCAGAAGGAGAAGATATCATTTGAGATTACATGAGATGGGATCTTCAGATATCGAGGACGATTATGTGTCCCTAATGTTGCAGGGCAGCGCCGGTAGGTTATGGGAAAAATTCACTATTCTCGTTGTCCTGTTCAGCCAGGAGCAATGGAGATGTATCATGATATCAGGGAAATATATTTTGGGACGAAATGAAAAAGGACATAGCAGAGTTTGTTGCTCAGTGCCCTAATTGTCAGCAAGTTAAGATTGAGCATTAGAAATCCAGTGGATTATTGTAGGCTATAGAGATTCCGACTTGGAAATGGGGAGTAATTAATATGGATTTCGTCATAGGATTACCTCACACCTAGCGTGAGCTCGATTCTCTATGGTAAATTGCTGATAGAAATTCAAAAGCAGTCCATTTTCTTCCTGTCAGGATTACGTATTTAGCAGAGGATTATACAAGGCTTTACATTAAGCAGATAGTATGACTTCATGGATCTATTATCTCAGATAGAGGTGCTCAGTTTACAGCTAATTTTTGGAGGTCCTTAAAGGAAGGATTGGGGACTCAAATAAGTCTTAGCACAATATTTCATCCCCAGATAGACGGTCAGGCTGAGCGTACTATTCAGAAACCTGAGGATATGTTACCGTTGTCACGCTCCGACCTCGGGGAGCGCGACCAACACTCAACAGAGTTACCATGGTCGAGCAAGCTTGCACAGTGTTGTCTACCCAACTCGCCCAGAAATAAATAGAGGAATAAATTTCATTAATTAGTCAGTTAGAAGTCATGTGAACAACACTAGTTCATTTCTATTAGTTACGTCATTAACAAGTCTTTAAAATAGTATGTTGTACAATCATAGTTATAGTGGGACAGATGATACAATTACAACATTTTTAGTTCTAACTTTCCCAAAATAGACACGACCCACGCTATGTCTACGGAGCCACTAATAGGACCAAAAGAGTACTATCATAGTGTCGGCAACAAGGCCCCGGTCGTACCTCAAAATGCTATGTACAACGGACAGAAGATACGGGACCCCGAAATGTAGTGGAGCTCACCAAATCAGTTGAGGAGAGGGTGTGCTGTTATCACTGATCAATGCCACCTGCTATAGAACCACCTGCAACCATTAAAGATGCAGCGCCCCCGGCAAAAGGGACGTTAGTCGATATGGAATAGTACTAGTATGTAAAACTAAACACCGTCTCAAAAGAACGAGCAACAGTAAATGGAGAATAAAACATGATATCAATAAGAGACTCAAATGGTATCAAAGTGTCATGTTAGGGGTAACAAATATTTCAAGTAGGTTTCGGTAATTTAAGTTGAGAGATCTTTAGCACCGATATACCACCGTGTTTTAGCACGGAGTCAGATCCCAACCCGACCGGCTAAGCCGTCTCACCATGAGACATACACTCAAAGTACCACCATGTGCGCGGCATGCCGTCTGATCTTAGCTCAATCGGCTAAGACCTCCCACCACGATACATACACTCACAGTACCACCATGTGCACGGCATGGCGTCCGATCTCAGCCGCATCGCCTAAGCCATCTCACCACAATGCCGTGTGGGTATACATTACATAAAATATAGCTAGAAATAATCTCATCCTATTTAAGAGGAAAACAACTCAACACACCAATTTCATCCCATACATGGGGAAATAGTCTCATCGTATTAACACGGGGATTTACCGCTCGATCACTCCTACACCGGCACGTGTAGTTTTGGGGTTATGTTGTTCTGACCTACTCTTCCTCGGTGGCTAGATACTGCCAATGCATTTGTCATTAAAAGTGTTTCAATTCATATTCTTTTACATGTCATTCATCTTAGTCGTACCGTTGGCCATACGCAATATCTTTCTTGACGCATTGGCCGTGCTTCATAACTCATGCTCACTATTCCACTTTCAATCATCATCATGGATAATCAAAAACAGGGCCTCTCAAATTGAGTCTTTAAACACATACTTGAGCAATTTAGGGTCTTAGGACATGTGACTTTTGACACAATTGACATCATATCATTAATAAAAATCACGCATCTAAATCATAACATAATAACTCATAGCCCATACTTAAACCACTTTCTCAGCCATTAACTCAACATAACAAGAATCTTTGGAATACATATTGAACGCATTAATTATTTCGACATAAGGCTTACTTGACAAAAATTTCAATTTATACGTAGCATCACGGGACTTGCAAAGGACATTGCGGGGTTCAATTTGAAGGGAAGAGTTTAGCCAACATACATCACTTAAGCTTGCATAAACTCTAAAATGTTCCGGAAATCATAGGAACTTCGATCTATTTTAGAAATATAATAAATTGAACCAAATATTAGGAGGATGATCATGGTTCTAGCTCATTTGACCATGTTATCAAACACTAGGTGTGGATTAAGCTTCCAAGGTCCTCCGATGGTGGATTCCATCACCCCACCGCCCATTATCTACCATTTTTAGCTTAACAATCATCATACCCCCCTTTATAACACATGCATGCAAAATGAACAACTTCCACCTAAGAATTTACTTACCAATTACCTATTTTTAGTTAAATTTCAAAATTGAGAGTTAGGGCGTGGGATCTTACCTATAGGATGAAGACCTAGTGAGTTTCCAAGATTTGAGCAACAATTGAAGAACAAATTATTGAGGAACCCTCTCCCACTCCAGAGCACTCTCTCACTCTCAAAATACCAGGTTTTTACTTGAGAAATTGTCCATAGCGTCTATATAATGGAACAGGGTCGGGTTATAAAAACCAAAAAAATGAAGCTCCGAAACACAATCTGCTGTCGCATATGCGACCGCACAACACTTCTGCGGTCCGTAAAAGGGGTCGCGAAATGTCCCTCCAAAACTAGGCAGTTCTGCCCCACTGTGCGGCTATTATACAGTCCAAAGACCTATTTTGCGGTCGCATAATGCACCGCAGAACCTCCCTCCAGTAAATTTTTGTGCTTGCTCCGTGGCCGATGTGCGGCCCGCAAAACAACTTTGCGTGTTATAACCCATATTTGTACATGTTAGATTACACCGTAATATAGTATACCTTGGTTCGAGAAGAGAATTACCTTTGAGACAATAAGAGTTTAGTCCTATTGGTCCTAAACGATGCAAAGGTGTATAAGGGCGGTTAACAAGTATTAGAGGATAAACGAGTTAAGGATGTTGTAACTCGCGTTTTTGGGAAAATCGAGAGGTGTTTAACATTACCAAGATGTCATGTTTTAAGGTATTTGAATGATATGATATCCGTCTCATATGTCTTGAAGTCAAACGAGTTATGAAACAAAAGTCGACAAAAGTTGTCGCAACTTAGGTTCACAATTTTACTTAAACGTTAGGTCAAATGTTTCTGCGATTTTCTCCCACTTTACAAGGAATTAAGGGGTGATCTACCTACCAAATTAAAGATCTATGAGTCTGGTTTCCAATGCTTCAAACCGTTTGTCAATATGATCTTAGAGTATTGAGATAATTTTATTTCCGTAGAACTTCGCAGGCTGGTAGGTGACAAGTAGGTACATAACCTACTTGCCAAAATATTCCCGATTTTAAATTTTCGGGTTTCAGCCAATTCTCTCCCCTTTTAAAAGCTTCTAAAGCCAGATAATTCACTATTATTTCACAGCCTCAAAAACAAAAAGAACCCCTTCTTTCAAGTTCTAGTTGAAGGTAAACCCTAGAGTTTGAGGAACCAAAGCAAGGGCTGAGTTATCTAACAAGCAAGGTGAGTTTACTGATCTGTTTAATATATTTTTTCTACTGTTAATTCTTGGTAAGTCGTTCTATGTGTGTAAGAACTCACGGGACGGTGATCGGAAGCCGTGAGTTCGAGTTATTCACTTGTAGCGAACTATTTTGTGAACTGTTTTGTGTTGCTGTAAAGCTGCATGTTATACTACTGATTTGTGGAGTTTTGGATGAGGAAGGGTGTGTAGAAACACCATATATGTTTAGGGTTGTGGCCTGATAGTTGTTCATACCATTTCCGGATCGTTTGACACGACTATAGTGGCCATTGTACGTATGAAGTGATTGGTTTGTGCGTGGACTGTTTTGGGAGGCTCAATATGATTCTTATTGATGTTGTTTTGCTGTTTGGTGACTGTTTGGACT
>MCJB01053041.1:103116-206823 GCA_002018475.1 Nicotiana obtusifolia
CTCTGACTGTACACAATGCAATGAACGAACCCCAAAGATACTCTACTCTTAGAAGGTAGCAGTACGTATATTGTTTCCCCTCTTATGGGAGGATTGATATGTTATTATTTCACCATGGTAGTATGACTCTTATGAGTCCAGCATGCATTATCTATTTTACTCTACCGAGCTGCGCTATAGTCGGCCGGGTATGGCACCTATTGTGCAACCACTGATCAGTTGGGTATGATAATGAGGAGGCCCACAGAGGCATATGTATGAGATGATGATGAGGCCCACAGAGGCGTATATATGTATATGATGATTTTCAAAAGGATATAAATATATGTATATGCATATGCATGTCAGGCATGACACGGTTAGTCGCCCTCAGAGGCATTCAGATGGTACAGGTTGTATGTCTCTTACCCTGATGCTTATTATTGTTCTTGCATTATGTTTCCTGTCTTACATACTCAGTACATTATCCGTACTGACGTCCTTTATTTGTGGACGCTGCATGTCGTGCTGCAGGTCCGAGCGTGCAGATAGACGAAGCTCCCCCACCACAGTAGGCTACCCAGTTCAGCAGATATTGGCAAGATCCATCTTTCGGACTTGCCACAGTCTTGGTATGCATTCTGTTTTGGGCATGTCGGGGCCCTGTTCTGACATAGGTTGCATTATGTACGTTTTTGTAGAGGCTCATAGACAATTGTCAATTTATGCATAGACAAGTGATGGGTTGACTTATGTACAGTTGAATTGCCTTGTCGGCAAACGTATGTATTTTGTTTTATGGTTTTGCATTGCAGCCTTGTTGGCCATATTACGTATATAAGTATGTTCGTATCATGGCATGACGTCTTGGTTCATTATAATTATTATTCGAGATTATATGCATATGACAAGCCTTATAGATAATAGGGAAAGTTAGATGAAGGGTACGCCGGCGCCCGTAGGGTAGGGTCCGGTGCCAGTCGCGGCCCTCCGGCTTGGGTCGTGACATTGCGATAGCATAGTTAACCACAAAATATCACCCAAACTTGCACGCTTTTCTGCTTCGCTCTCCGGCCAGGCCGCATAGTGATTCTGCAGCCGCATAATGGGCCGCTGAAATACACTTTTCAGCCAAAAGATTTTCTTCACTCCTCGGTGCACTGTTCAACCCAAAATATCCGTACTTCAAAGCATAAGCCTACCTCGGCACCATAAAATCCCAGGTTTTAGGCAAAATTTTACGGGGCCTTACATCCTCCCCCGGTTACAATCGTTCATCCTCGAATGAGGGCCAAAATTCACCATTAGCGCCCATTGTGACTTAGCTGCTCTATCACACACCAACAACTCCTAAATTTCGGCTAACTCTCCAAATATCCAAAAATTTTTGCCAGAGTATTCCCCGTTACTAGGCCTATCCACGTGTCAGCGGATCCCAAAAACCAATCCTAACACCACAACCACAACACAATGATACAAAATAATACGGAACAACAATGGCAACAATGTCATATATATTGCATTACCAAAAGGGAGTATTCTTAAAACAAGTTGTATAGGGGAAATAATAATTTGCAGAAATTTAGCTTTTAACATCATAGACGCAACTACATAGCTATTCAAATATATTAGGTTACTTCTTTATTTCTTCCTCGGCTTCCCATGTGCCCTCTTCAACCTGTTGGTTCTGCCATAGTTCATACACGGAGGCAATTTCTTTATTTCTCTACTTCCAAACTTGCCTATCAAGAATCGCAATTGGAATCTCTTCATATGGCAATTCTTTATTAATCTCTATAGTCTCAACCGGAACAATAAGCGACGGGTCTCCAACCACCTTCTTCAACATCGAAACATGAAGCGTCGGGTGCAGTAAGGACATTTATGGGGGTAGTTCTAGCATGTATGCCACCCTACCGATCCTCTGAATGATTTTGTACAGTCTAACATAACTGGGACTCAATTTCCCTTTCTTACCAAATTACATTACACCCTTCATAAGGGAAACATTCAAGAATACCCAATCATCTTATTTGAACTCCAAATCCCTACGACAAACACCTGAATAGAATTTCTGGTACTCTAATAATTCTTCAACCATTCTGTAATGATTTTGACCTTTTCCATAGCCTGACGAACGAGGTCCGGCCCTATCGATTTTGCTTCCCCAGTCTCGAACCACCAAATGGGAGATCTATATCTCCTACCACATAAAGCCTCGAACAGTGCCATCTGGATACTAGCATGATAACTTTTGTTGTAGGCAAATTCTATGAGTGGCAAATGATCATCCAAGATACCTTTGAAGTTAAGAACACAAGCGCGCAATGTATCTTCAAGCGTCAAAATAGTCCGCTCTACCTGCCCGTCGGTGTGTGGATTGATAGCTGTACTAAGATTTACTTGAGTACCCTCAATCTTAGATAGTGTACTGGAGTACCATGCAACCTGACTATTTCCTTGATGCACAATTGAACATATTGTTCCCCTGTGTTTGTAGCCTTAACTAGCAAGAAATGTGCTGATTTCATGAGTCGATTCACAATCACCCAAATGGAGTCGAATTTGCAAATAGTGCGAAGTACCCCTACCACAAAGTCCATGTTAATTATTTCCCACTTTCACATTGGAATTTCTATGTTCTGTGCCAACCCACCAGGCCTTTGGTGTTGTCCTTCACTTGCTGGCAATTTGGACATCTCGCTACATTGTCATCTACATTCCTCTTCACATCGTTCCACCAATAAGCTTCCCTAAAATCACGTTACATCTATGTAGAGTCCAGGTGCACGAAATACCTAGCAGTGTGAGCCTCGGTCATGATTCTTCCCGGAGATCATCCACATTTGGAATACATAGTCGCCCTTGGTACCTTAGTGTACCATCCATCACCCACACAAAGAGTAAAGGCCATGGTCTTATGTTCTTGAATCCCCTCCTTCAATTGTACCAACAATGGATCGTCAAATTGCTTCTCCTTAACTTCCACCACAAGAGACAATTCAGCCATATTTTGTACAATCACTCGTCCTACACTAGAGCCCGCAAGACGAACTCCCAAACTAGCCAACTACTGAACCTCCTTGGCCAATGGCCTTTGATATGCCTCCATGTGAGCCAGACTGCCCATAGATTTTCGGCTAAAAGCATCCGCTACAACATTAGCCTTCTCCCGAATGATATAGGATGTCGTTGTCATAATCCTTCAGTAACTCAAGCCATCATCTCTGCCTCAGATTCAATTCCTTCTGCTTGAAAAATTATTGAAGGCTCTTATGGTCTGTGAATATATCCACATGGACCCCATACAAATAGTGACGCCAAATCTTCAATGCAAAAACCGCCACCGCAAGCTCTAAGTTATGTGTTGGATAGTTCTATTCATGATTGTTGAGTTGCCTAGTAGCATACGCTATAACCTTGCCATGTTGCATCAATACACACCCAAGTTCGAACCTTGAAGCATCGCAATATACCCCAAATCCTTCTGTACGCTCTGGTAGAGTTAACACCGTGCCGTAGTCATCTTGATTTCAACTCCCAAAAGCTTCATTCACAAGCATCTAACCATTGGAACTTAATTGCCTTCTGCTTCAATTTAGTCAGTAGAGAGGCAAGAGTAAAGAACCCATCTACAAACTTTTTGTACTGTCCAGCAAAGCCCAAGAAACTGCGAATCTCTGTCAGAGTAGTAGGTCTAGGCCAATTCTTCACGGCTGAAATTTAATGGGGATCAACCTTAATTCCTTCTCTACAGATAATATGACGCATGAACATAATAGATTCGACCCAAAATTCATATTTCAAAAACTTCACATATAATTGGTGCTGATACTAGACCGACAAAACTGCCCTAAGATTATCGGCATGGTCCTCCCGACTCTGCGAATAAACAAGAATATCATATATAAGCACTACCACAGAGGAGTCGAGGAAAGGTTTGAAGACCCGATTCATAAGATCCATGAAAGCTGTAGGGGCATTTGTCAGCCTGAAAGACATTACTAGAAATTCAAAGTGCTCATACCGGGTCCTAAAAGCTGTTTTTTTTGAAATATCCTGCTCCTTGATCTTTAATTGGTGATACCTGGATCTTAAATCGAACTTGGAAAAGCACTTACCACCCTGCAATTGATCTAACAAGTCATCTATCCTTGGTAGTGGGTACTCGTCTTTGATTGTAACCTTGTTGAGTTACCGATAGTCAATACCCATTCTTAAAGACCCATACTTCTTTCTTACAAATAGTATTGGTGCGCCTCGAGGCGACACACTCGGCCGGATGAAACCCTTCTCTAACAAATTTTTTGATTATTCTGTTAACTCTTTAAATTCTGCTGGTCCCATTATGTAGGGTGGAATAGATACAGGATGCGTGCCTCGCATCACATAAATCCCAAAATTAATCACGTTGTCTGGTGGGATGCCAGGGAGCTCATTCGGAAAGACCTCCGAAAATTCATTCACGCCAGACAAAGACTCAAGTGTAGGTGCCTTATCGTCGGTGTCTGTAACCCGAATCAAATGGTAGAAACACCCCTTGTTAATAATCTTTGAGGCCATAAGGTAAGAAGTAAACTTACCCTTCGGCACCACATTTTCCCCCCTCCATTCAATCACTGCCTCAGCTGGAATCTCAAACCTATCGGTTCTGGCACAACAGTCAAGCTTAGCGAAACATGAATAAAGCCAATCCATCCCTATTATTACATCAAAATCGACCATTCCCAATTCAATGAGATCGCCCCTGGTGTCTTGACCACTCAGCGTGACAATACAATTCCTTCAAAATAGTACGAAGTACAATCATAGTTAAAGTGGGACAGGTGATACAATTACAACATTTTTTGTTCTAACTTTCCCGAAAAAAACACAACCCACACTATGTCTACGGAGCCTCTAACAGGATCAAAGAGTATTATGACAGTGCCAGCAACAACGACTCGGTTGTATCTCAAAATGCTATGTACAACGGAAAGAAGGTACGGGACCCCGAAATGAAGAGGGGCTCACTAGATCAGCTAAGGATAGAGTGTGCTGCTATCGCTGATCAATGCCACCTGCTGTGGAACCACATGCATCCATTAAAGATGCAGCGCCCCCGCAAAAGGAACGTCAGTACATATGGAAAAGTACAAGTATGTAAAACTAAACATCCTCTCAATAGAACGAGCAACAGTAAAAGAAGAACAAAACATGATATCAATATGAGACACAAACGGTATCAAATTGTCACATTAGGGGAAGCGTGCATTCAAGTAGGTTATGGTGATTTAAGTTGGGAGATCTTTTGCACCGATATACCAATGTATTTTCGCATGAATCCGATCTCAGCCCGATTGGCCAAGTCGTCTCACCACGAGACATACACTCACAGTACTATCATGTGCGCGATAAGGCATCCGATCGCAGTCCGATCGGCTAAGCCGTATCACCACGAGACATACACTCACAGTACCACTATGTGCGTGGCATGGCATCAGATCTCAGCCCGACTGGCTAAGTCATCTTACCACAATGTCGTGTGGGTCGACATTACATCACATCTAGCTAGCTATAATCTCATCCCATTGAAGTGGAAAACATCTCAACACACCAATCTCATCCCATATAAGGGGAAACAATCTCATCATATTAACACGGGGATTTACCCCTCAATCACTCTTATACCAGCACGTGTAGTTTCAGGGTTAAGTTATTCCGACCTACCCTTCCTCGGTGGATAATCGGTACTTCCAAAGCATTTGTTATTAAAATTATTTGCCACTCAATTCATACTTTTTTTTTTCATCTCATTCATCTTATTGGCACCATTTTCCATACGCAATATAATTCTTGGCACATTGGTAGTGCTTCATATCTCATGCTCACTGTTCCACTTTCAATCACCATCACGGATGATCAAATACAAGGCCTTTCAAATTAAGTCTTTACACACATACTTAAGCAATTTAGGGTCTTAGGCACATGTGACTTCTTACACAATTGACATGATAACTTTCAAAAAGAATCACGCTTTTAAATAAGGCTTCTTAGGAATACATATTGAATGCATTAATTATTTCGACAGAAGGCTTGCTTGAGAAAAAATTCAATTTATATAGAGCATCACGGGACTTGCAAGGACATTGCGGGGTTCAATTCTAAGACAAGAGTTTAGCCAACATACCTCACATGAGTTTCCTTAAACTCTAAAATATTCCATAAATCTTAGCAACTTCGATCTATTTTAGAAATATAACAAATTGGAAAAAAATTAGGAAGATGATCATGGTTCCAGCTCATTTTAGCATTTTATCAAACACTACGTGTGCATTAAGCTTCCAAGGTCCTCCTATGGTGGATTCCATCAACCCAACGCCCATTATCTAACATTCTTAGCTCAACAATCTTCCTACACCCCTTGATAACACATGCATGCAAAATGAACAACTTCCACAGCTAAAAATTTCCTTACTAATTACCTATATTTAGTTAAATTTGGGAATTGAGAGTTAGGGTGTAGGATCTTACTGTTAGGATGAAGACCCAGTGTGTTTCCCTTGTAAATCTTCCATTATTTGAGCATAAATTGAAGAACAAATAGTTGAGGAACCCTCTCCCACTTCATAGCACTCTCTCACTCTCAAAATACCAGGTTTATACTTATGAAATGGCCCATAGCGTCTATATAATGGAATGGGGTCGGGTTATAAAAATCAGAAAAATGAAGCTCTAGAACACAATCTGTAGTCGCTTATGGGACCGCATAATGCTTTTATGATTCGCAAAAGAGGCCGAGAAATGTCCCTCTGAAACTGAGCAGTTCTGCCCACTCTACGGCTATTATGTGGTCTGCAGACCTGTTCTACGATCGCATAATGCGCCGCAGAACCTCCCTCCCAAAATTTTTCATGCTTGCTCAACGGTCGATGTGCGGCCCGCGAAACGGCTTTGCGATCACATAGTTGACCGCACAATATCACCCAAACTTTCCTAATTATCTGCTTCATTTTGCGGCCATTCTGCGGCCCACATAGTGATTCTGCGGCCGCATAGTGGGCCGCAGAAATGCCTTTTTCTGCCAAAAGTTTTTCTTTACTCCACAACGCACTGTTCAACCCCAAATGTCCATACGCCAACTCATAAGCCTACCTCGGCACCACAAAATTCCGGATTTTAGGTAATGTTTTACAGTGCATTACAATTGTCTTGTGTGATAGACTTCAGGGGTAGCTGGGATGATCATCTGCCTCATATTGAGTTCGCGTATAATAATAGCTACCATTCCAGCATTCAAATAGCTCCAGACGGAGCTCTTTACAGACGGAAGTGTAGGTCACCTATCGAATGGTTTGATGTTAGGGAAAGTAAGTTAGTAGGACTAGAGTTGGTACAAAGGGTAGTTGAGAAGATATAGCTTACACAAGAAAAGGCTATTAGCAGCTCAAAGTCGTCAGAAGTCCTTTGCAGATAATCAATGATGAGACTTGGAGTTTTAGGTAGACGACTGGGTATTCCTTAGGGTATCACTGATGAATGTTGTAATGATATTCAGTAAGAAAGGAATGCTTAGCCCTCGGTATACTGGACCTTGTGAGATCATACGTAAAGTAGGCCGGGTAGCATATGAGTTAGACATGTCTTCCAACTTGGAGTCTGTACATCTAGTCGTTCATTTATCTATGCTCCGTAAGTGTATCAGAGATCCTCCTGGAGTTATTCTGGTTGATGATGATCAAGTCACAGAGCAGCTATCATATGAGAAAGCTCCCATTGCTATACTAGATAGACAAGTTTGGAGAAAGAGAACTAAGGACGTAGCTTCTGTTAAAGTACTTTGGAGAAACAAATGTGGAGGAGATGACTTGGGAATCTGAAGAAGACATGAAGTCAAGGTATCCTCACTTGTTTCCGATTCCAAAGGAGGATCAGATTGAGACAGCACAGCCTTCAGGTGCGTGTATGTTACTGGATTCTTATATTAGTTAGTGTCGTTGGTCGTGTGAGCCCAGTTGTGCTATTGATGAATGTGGCATTGTGTGGAATTGTATTGTCGGGTTTGCTGTGTGATAGGATGGTCGTAGCACCATTACAGAGGAAACTCTGCCGAAATTTCTATATATCTCTAAGAGTTTAACATTCGAGGATGAATTTTTCTGTGGGGGGGGGGGGAGGATGTTACATCTCGTACCTTTGCACATCGATTTGTGTCATAAGTACATGACATAAGCTTAAAGACAAATATTTATCCTTGAGATTATATGTATTTATACCATGTTTAACAAGTGCTAACTACTTGTTGGAAGAGATTAGAAGCCGAGTAATTTAGAAAGTTAATGAGGATATGTTATGATGGTAAGATAACATATACTAGAAATGTAAATATGCATAACACATTATTAGCAATAATATAGGTCCTATAATTAGTAGAGAAATGTTGAGTTGCTTACGTGTATGTATGTATTCCTTGTAAAAGATCTACTGCCCTGTAAAGACAAATGTTGCCTCTTCCACCGGCCCCTTAGTCATTACAAATTGATATATATCAAATCTTCAAAGTGAAGGACATTATTTACGAGCTACTGCACATTATACAATTCATAGAAGCACCATCTCAATGAATGAGAAGCTCTTCACAATTGCACCATACAGATAGCCCTTGTTGAGCCAACTATCTTGGAATTTTAGCCTTGGTTTGGGGGTTTGGTTGTAAATGGTTTGGGAAGGCTTCTCTCCAGTTCATCCTATTCCTTTTCTTTAAGTAATTAAGGTAAGAATTCAGCTATATTTCTTGATCAATTAATCTTCAAGTTGGTGAAATTTCACTTTAAGTTCTTCTTGATGTAGAAATAAAAGTTCGTGTAGTGTATTTGATGAGGTTTTGGTTTTGTTTAAGGGCTTTAAGTATATTTAAATAATATGTATATGTGTTGTTCTTCTTTTTGTTGAAGGTGATATCCTACTCTTCTCCATGTATTTAAGATCATTTAAATCATAATTTGGCTATTGATGAACACATTGTGAAGTATTGGTTCAAAGTCATAATTAAAGTTTTCTATTTTGTGGGAGCGGATTGATTTGTTATTGAAGGAGTTTCATTTTGTGTATCTACCTACTTGACGTTGTGGATATGTGGTTGTGGCTATGTTACATGAATATGAATTAAGGAAGAGTGTAAGGATATCATATACAAGCGTAGATCAGACTGTTTTGGTGTATACTCATGTATATTGATGGATTGAGTTTAGAAAGGAATTAATTGAAGTCCCCATTGTTGTTTTGGTTGCCAATTTTTAAGAGAAAGAAAAGGAAATGCTGCCCGTTTTATTATAGAATCGAGTTATCGTTTGAGATACGTGATATACTAGCACCATCTAAGTTGTACAGGTATTTCTTTGTTATAGGCGCGCTAGTTGTCATAAGCTTGTTATTGAGTTGCATTGACGACTTAAGGTATGTTAAGGCTATCCCTTCTTTATATTTGGCATGATCCATATGAAAAAACAAAACAAGCAAACGCATAAGTTTCAGAAAGAACTCTATGTTTAGAAGTACTAGGGTTGCCTATGTTGTTGATTCCCCATATGTCCTATTATTATATTGTCTGTTCATCAGTCTCAGAAAATATGCAAGTTGATAAAAATTATTTTGGTGATATTAACCTAATGAATATTGACCTTATGACATCCCGAGAGCTCTTATAGACTTGCTTCATAATGCATTGCATTCATTTATACATGTATATTGAACCATGACCAGATGGCGTTATATACACGTATATTATATGTACATGGGATATGGGAAAAGGTTACGGCGTTATATACGCAACACCACCAGATCACTTGGTATACATTGATGATTTCGCCCACTGAGGCCGAGATGATATGATGGGATGCCCTAACAGGCTTAATGATGTTATGTAGGAAAACACTTATGGATGATATGACATTTATACACATATGCATGACATTATAAATATTTCATGATTCAAAGATCTATTACGACTTATAGGTTGAGTCCTTCACTCCATGCTTCTTTTATGTCTTTTATAAACTGATTTTCATGCCTTATATACTTGGTACATTATTCGTACAGACGCCCCTATTGCATGGCGCCTGCGCTTCTTGCACGCTTGTGCAGGTGGCATGCTGACAGTCCCCCATTTGATTCGGAGTTGTAATTGGGGTTTGGTATGATATTTCTATATACATATATGGGTATGATAGGGCCCAATCTCGTTCTTTATACAATTGTTCACTCGATTAGAGGATCATAGACAGTCATGTATAATTGGATAATATGTGGCCTTGTTGGCTCACCCAACCGTATTCCGCATGTATATGTATATATGTCCTTTGGAGATGTTTCCTCAAGTATGTTATTCACATGAACCAACAGTTTATTGGCAGATATTATGCATGACCTACCCTTATTTCACGTCTATATCATAGACATATGCTTAGGGGTGTTTACAGGTAGTACTCAGACACTCATCATGGCCCATTGGTTTGGGTCGTGACAACTAGAGACAATCATCACTGACAATGCAGCCAATCTCAACGGCGATATCACGAGGGAGATTCGCGAGAAGTTCATAATCGTTCATCGTAACTCCACGGCCTATAGACCACAAATGAATGGAGCAGTTGAAGCAGCTGACAAAAACATCAAAAGGATCATACGAAAGCTATTGGACAACCAGAGGCAATGGCACGAAAAGCTATCATACGCTTTATTAGGTTACATGTCCACCATGATAACATCCACCGGAGCAATGCCATACATGTTGGTATATGGCACCGTAGTTGTGATAGCCGTAGAGGTCGTGATAACGTCCTTGAGGGTCATTCAATAGGCCATGTTAGATGAAGTAGAATGTATACGGGTCAGCCAGGAGCAACTTATGCTCATTGACAAGGGAAGCCAAGGGAAAGTTCGCACCAAATTAGGAAGGTCCATATGTTATTGATGGTAGGCTATAAATATATATTTTAGCCGCTTATTGCACTCTAATTCACTATACTTTATTCATGTTTGAGTTGTAATTGATAGTGTTTTGCACTTATTATATGCTTAATGCCTTGTAGGATTGATTCCGAGCTATGTAGATGTTATGGAATGAGTTCGAGTGATATGGAGGTTTGTATTCTGAGTAAACGCCCCACGGATTATGCCAGGATCGTGTTCGGGGGTCGATGACCAAGTCTGTACATCAAAAGGCAAGAAAAATCCGTACTCTGAGAAATCCTCACTGTCGCGGCGCGTAGGGCAGCGCATGGGGTGCCACAGCTGTGCAATTCTCTACCGCCTGCAAGAACTTGCTCTTTAGATTCCCCACTAATTCCATGCATGGCGCGTCGTCCCATTCGGCACGCTTGTGCAATTTTACATAGTGAATATCCTATTTCGGCTGGGAGAAGATGGTTTCATCTTCTCCCGACCCTACTTGGTAAAAATACACGAACAAACACTAATTTTTGGACTTTTGAACACATATTCCACCTATGAAGGCTAAGGAGGAGTTGGAGGAACACGAGCACAAGGATTTCATCATTCCGTCATCGCTCAAGACCCGAGTTTGGATCGAATTTATGTTTTCCTATACTTTCACTTTATTTGTGATGAATTGCTACATATCTATTGAGTAATTCTCTTAAGGGTTTGATGGATTTGGTGTATTGATGATTGTTCGTGGATTATAACTCTAGTTTTTATGTATTGAAGCGTTTTGGATGATTTAATTGTTGCATCTATATTCACTTGTTCATGTAATCGTGAGAGGCATAACTTGTGATATCTTTGCATTATATTGTTGGTTGAGTTTATTAATTCTTCTTAGTAATCGAAAGACACTAGTCTAGTCATTGATAAAACCTAGTTAGGAGGTTAATCGAGAGAGGTTCTCCTACAGACCAATCCACTACGCATTTTCATGCATATCCTTACGTGCTTAAATTGGTTCATCTTGTGAAGTTAAGACTTAATGGAGAGGGGAGTTTTTGCCGAAAGTTTGAACGAATAATTGAGTGAATTCCTAAGACACTTAAGCATTAGAAGTGAATAACCTAGAGTTAAATCCCAAACAATTATCTTGCACCTATCCTATCAACCCCTATTTTTCTCCCATTGATAACTTCCTTGCTTTCCTTTATTGCGATAGTCATTAGTCAATAGCTTTAGATTCTTTGTTAATTATAGTTAGAAATCATATAAACCTCAATTGTTGATCATCTTGGATAGCAATAGAGCTAGAAACTACAAGAATATTGTTTAAATCCAATCCCAATGGATACGATATTATACTATACTATATTTCGCTAATGAGAATAATTTAAGTGTGTGTTTTGCGCTCGTTAATTTTTGGCGCTGTTGCCAGGGATTGGCAATCAACAGTGTTCAAAGTAGTTTGTAGTGCTTATTCAGGAAATTTTATTTTTCTTTTATTTTTTTTCCTCTATTTACATTTGGTGTTCTTTGAATATGCGTAGGTTATAGGTTTAGATTGGTGCATGACTCGAACTTCTGTGAAGGAAGTGCTACCATACGAGCCAGAAATTGAAAAACAACTACGAAAGTTGAGGAAGGTAGAGAAGACTTCCTCAGTGCCGGGCCGGGGTGAACTGGTCGTTAGGTATATTAGCTCAATCACGAGCAAAACCCTTGATAGGGTGAAAATGGAATGTAACTGGGTTGGCAAAGATGTGGTAGTCCCCTCTCCGGACGAGGCGGTAACCACCCACGTGGAGGGCTATTTAAGTGTTTAGACTTACCCCTTCACATTGGGATCTTTGGACCCCATTATTGTCGCCTTTTGCAAAAGGTACAATGTTACATTGGGTTAGATTCATCCTTCCGTTTGGCGAATAATTCATCTTTTTCGTTTTTTTTGTGAGTAAGGTCGATGGGCATCCTTTCACCATCGATCATTTACTTCGACTATACAGTCCTCGAGTCTTCCGAGGGGGACTAATAAAACTTGCTCGCTGGGCTAGCAAAGCCCTGTTTTCGAGCATTGACGAGGACAAGGACCGGGGTTGGATGAGCCGATTCGTTCGAACCTAATCCCTGCAGAAGATATGTTGTTCCCTGGAAAGTGGAACATGAACTGTAAGAATCATTTTCCAATCCAAATTCATCTGTTGTTTTTCCTTTGATATCTTACTAATACACTTTGTAAGATGCAGCCGTTTCTCAAATGCCAGCTGAGATTCAGCACTTGGAAGAGTGGGTCCGGAAGGTGGTAGCTCAAAGGACCTACTCAGAGCGCGCCTGGCATGAGATATCGAAAGGCCTATGGGAGGCCAAAAATCACGGTGAGACCGCTAATGCTCATATTTCATGCTTTATGTGATCGGTGTTGCTGTTAACTCATTTTCTCCTTTCTTTGCAGGTCTATCAAAGGGCGCTGAACTGAGGCCGACGTCCCCCGGTAGAAAGGTTCCCTGCCCTCCCCCTATGTTAGAGAAGGAGGTTGAGAAGAAGAGAAAAGAAGTCCCCGGTCCCTCTGAGCCCAGGAAAAAGAGAACTAAGAAGAAGAGCATAGCTCGTAAGCCCAGAATTACCGACTTGGCTATCCGATGGAGCGATGACTCCGAGGAAGATAGGGCCTCGGTATTTCAAGCAACGAGCCATCTCAGGCAGTCCCCGAGCCGAGGACCAATGAAGCTTGCATTCCTCAAGTAGAGGACCTCGATGCAGGGGTGAGGACCGGGGTTTGTGCCGATGCATGGGAGGCAGTACAAGGAACCTCAGATCTCCCAAAAGCAATAGACTCTCCTTCTTTCTCGGAGGCAACATTCAATGAAGCCCGGGCTGCAAGAATGCATACGCCGAGCAAAGGCCACGTACCAGCAAGATCCCTTGAAGACTTTTCCGACGGTATGCCATCGGCTGACACCTTCGGGCTCGAAGTGCGGAGGAAGAGTCCCTCCGCCGAGACGTGTGGGGTATCTATCGGTCCCAAGTAGGTCGATAGATTTCCCGCTCCGAGTTCCAATCCTGATCGGAAGAGGATAATAAAGTTCGTCATTCCCGAAGATGCTAGGGCTTTGGCCGCGCCTGTGGGCGTGGCTAGCTACCTTCGGTGTCTGGTGACCGAGGAAGATCAGGCTGCAATGGATGCGGTGGATGAGGCCTGTTTATTTAATGAGGCTCAACAGGCAGCAAATAAGGTAAAATTTCTTACAGGCTTTGTTTGGTGTTAGTTATCTTACTCTTTGACCTGTACTGACAGTTTTATTTTCTTTCATATTTGTAGTCTTTGGTGCTTCATCATGAGGCTTTCCTTTGGCTAAGGGAAGAAAAGGCACGTCGTCAGCGACTCGAGGGGGAGATGTCGACTCTTCGGGCAGAGCTAGACTTCTTGCGCAGGGAAAATGATAAAACACTCGACCAGCTGGGGCAGCAACTTGACCGAATAAATCAATTCCGATCCGCATTAAGCGAGGCCCAGGCAGAAACCAGTGAATGGAGAGCTAAGGCCGATTTGCTAACTTGGGAAAAGGAGACCCTCCGAGCTCGCGTAGTCCCTTTGGAAAAACAAGTTTTGAAGGCGCAAGAGAAAATCTGAGATTGCCACGTCTAAAGCTGATGCCGATGATTTGATAGCTCAATACAGGGCCAATGCTGAGGCTGCCCAAGAGCAATCAAAGATTCTGGTTGAGTATGCCAAGTGCCAAATTCGTCTTTCCGTTCTCGAGGAGTTACAAGCTCGAGGCTTTGATCTATCCACCGAGGTCGATGATGCAGCAAAGATTGAAGCTGATGCTAGAAAGCGGGCCTTCCCTGAAGAAGAAGAAGAAGATTTCGGGAATTCTGATTGATGCCGTTTGTTGTATAATATGTCTTTCTAGGATTCTCATTTTGTTGTAACACACTTTGTTTTGTATAAAAGAATTTCCCTTTTTTGTTTTATTCTGTTATGAAATTTCCAATTTGCAAACTTTCCTGCCTCCCAGGCTCAGTTAAGTCTTAGCTTATTTCTTAGTAGATTTTCTCCTTTCATGGCCGATTGGATAAGGCCTAAGCCTCGAAAGGGGGTCGAGGTTTTCCTTGATAGGCCTTATTCTCTTTCGAATTTTATTAATTCGACATGGCCTTGGCCCGTTAAGAAATTAGAGTTCTCTCTTAACAGATTTCAGCTTGATTCGGCCTTAGCCTTTGTGAATTCGAATTTACCTTAATAGGTCTTACTTTCCTTCAATTTTCAATAACTCGATAAGGCCTTGGCCTTTTAAGGAATTGGGGTTTGCCTTGATCGGTCTTTCCCCTCTTCGAGTTAACTTGGTTCGGCCTTAGCCTTTTATGAGTTGGGATTTGCCTTAATAGGTCTCACTTCCCTTCGATTTTCGTATGATGTTCTGAACAAATCTAATTTCTGATCATGTAATAAAACTTGACAGGGCCCTTGGGCTCGGAGACAGGATATTGGCGCTGAGAAGCTTTCATTAGCATTTAGGTGCTTGTACAATTTTCTTAGGGGGTAGATCAGTCTATTCGGGCACTATACTTTCGACCATTTGACCCTTACATTGATTCCTAACGATCTACGGGAAGTTCCCCCGAATTGAAATGACCAAACAATGAATCGAAATAGATAAGCGATCTTCTGATAATCATGGTCGATTGAAGTTGTGCACCAAATACTATTATCTTTCCATTTTCCCTTTGCGTCGGTCAACCTTTTCTTCAAGTTTCGTATTATGGTTTTGTTGGTTGACTCAGCTTGTCCGTTGCCGCTGGGGTGATAGGGCGTCGATAATATCCTCTTGATCCTGTTGTCTTCGAAGAACTTTGTCACTTTACTGTTGATGAACTTCTTGCCGTTATCGCACACGATTTCTGGTGGCATCCCAAATCGAGATATGATATGGTCCCTGATAAAGTCGATCACCTCCTTTTCTCTAAAGTTTTTCGTAAGCCTGCGCTTCAACCCATTAGGAAAAGTAGTCAGTCATAAAAAGAATAAATTGAGCTTTACCTAGCGAATAAGGGAGAGGGCCAACGATATCCATTCCCCATTTCATGAACGGCCATGGCGACAAAACCGAATGTAGTGTCTCTCTGGGTTGGTGGATTATCGGTGCATGCCTTTGGCACTTGTTGCACTTGTGAACGGATTCTTTCGCATCTTTCTCCATATCGATCCAGTAATAGCCGGCTCGAATTATTTTTCGAACCAAGGATTTGAAATCGGAGTGATTCCCACATGAGCCTTCGTGTATTTCTCTTAAAATATACTCGGTGTCTCCTGGTCCAAAGCATATTGCGAGGGGGCCTCCGAACGTCCTTCTGAATAGGGTCCCATCATTAGATAAACAGAACCGGGCTGCTTTTGTGCGTAATGCTCTCGATTCTTTGTGGTTCGAATGGAGTTTTCCTGAGCTGAGATATTCTATATACTTGTTCCTCCAATCCTGGGTCAAGCTTGTCGAATTGATTTCAGCATGGCCTTCCTCCACCACCGACCTCATGAGTTGTACAACTTTTTCGGACTCAATTTCCTCATCTTCGACCGACGATCCTAAGTTGGTGAGGGTGTCGGCCTCACTGTTTTGTTCCCGAGATATGTGCTGCAAAGTCGATTCTTTAAATTTGTGCAACATGACTTGAAGCTTGTCCAAATACATCTGCATTCGCCCTTGTCTGACTTCGAAAGTCCTGTTTACTTGATTGACCACGAGGAGGGAATTGCATTTGGCTTCGATTATCTCCGCTCCCAGACTTTTGGCTAGTTCTAAACCTGCAATAATAGCTTCATACTCCGCTTCGTTGTTAGTCAACTTTACAGTCTTGATAGACTGCCGAATAGTGTTTCCGGTTGGAGGTTTTAATATGATACCAAGCCCCGATCCTTTCGAATTCGAGGCACCGTCTGTGAACAGGGTCCACACTCCCGAAGGAGTACCCGATTTGGTCACTAATTACCTTTCGACCTCGGGAATTAGTGACGGTGCAAAATCGACGACGAAATCTGCCAATACTTGAGATTTGATCAAGGTTCGGGGCCGATATTCGATATCGTACCCGCTTATTTCGATGGCCCACTTGGCCAATCGGCCGGATAGCTCGGGCTTATGCATTATATTTCTCAGGGGGTAAGTTGTTACTACATATATAGGATGGTACTGGAAGTAAGGTTTTAGCTTCCTAGAGGCACTCAACAAAGCGAGTGCTAATTTTTCTAGATGTGGATATCTAGTCTCGGCTTCTCCTAAGGTTCTACTGACGTAATAAAAAGGAAATTGCGTACCTTGCTCTTCTCGGACTAGGACCCCACTCATCGCTACTTCCGAAACGACAAGGTAGAGGTATAATTGTTCACCTGTTTTTGGCGTATGTAGCAAAGGTGGGCTAAAAAGATACCTCTTGAGTTCTTCTAACGCGCGCTGGCATTCCGGACTCCACGAGAAATCGTTCTTCTTTTTCAGCAAATTGAAAAACCGGTGACTTCTATCCAAAGACCTTGAAATGAACCGGCCTAAAGTAGCTATTCGTCCTGTCAGCTTTTGTACAGCCTTTACACTATCTACGATTGTAATGTCTTCAATAACTTTGATCTTCTTGGGGTATTCGATTCCCCGATTTGAAACCATGAAACCGAGGAATTTTCCCGAGCCCACTCCAAATGCGCACTTCTCCAGGTTCAACTTCATGTTGTACTGTTTCAGTATATTGAACGTTCCCTGCAAATGGCTCAAATGGTCTTCTACTCACAGGGACTTAACTAAAATATCATCAATGTAAACTTCCATTGTTTTTCCTAATTGTTTTTCGAACATTTTGTTTACTAGGCATTGATAAGTAGCCCCTGCATTCTTTAACCCGAATGGTATCACGTTATAGCAGTATGTACCATACTTAGTGATGAAGGATGTCTTTTCTTGATCATCCTTGTCCATTCGTATCTGGTTATAGCCGGAGTAGGCGTCGAGAAAGCTAAGGGTCTCGTGGCCAGTGGTGACATCGATCATGCGATCGATGTTTGGTAAGGGAAAAGAATCTTTAGGACATGCCTTGTTTAAATCTTTGTAATCTACGCACATTCTTAACTTATTTCCCTTTTTAGGAACTACGACTACATTTGCTAACCATTAAAGATATCTAACTTCCTGAATGAATCCAATATTTAAAAGCTTGGTTACCTAATCTTTGATGAATATTTTCTTGACTTTGGATTGAGGCTTTCTCTTTTGCTTGACTGGCCGAAATTTAGGATCGATGCTCAGTTTGTGAGTCGTGATCTCCGGAGGTATCCCTATTATGTCAAGATGGGACCAGGAGAAAGAATCTTTGTTAGCTGAAAGAAAATGAATAAGTTTAGTCCTGAGCTCGGAACTTAAGCCCGAGCCCAGGTATACCTTCCGATCTGGTGCATTCTCTCAGAGTAAAATTTACTCGAGTTCCTCGACCGTCGACTTAGCTGCATCGGATTCGTCAGGGCCGACGAATGATCGGGGAATCCCGTATTCATCGTCTTCTATGAGTTCCTATTCACCTTCGTTTGTTGAAGGCGATACCTGTGATTGCTATTTGGTTCATTGAGAAGGGGCTATCGTTTTCGGCATTTCTTCTTCTACGGCGAACATTTCTTTCGCCGCATGTTGTTCTCCATAAACAGTCATGATCCCATCAGCCGATGGGAATTTCAACATTTGGTGCAGTGTCGAGGGCACCGCTCTGGTATCATGAATCCATGGTCTACCGAGCAAGGGATTGTATCTCATATCCCCTTCGATTATGCAGAATCTCGTTTCTCGAACGATACCGGCAGTGTTAACTCGTAAAATTATTTCTCCTTTGGTTGTCTCGCAAGCCATGTTGAAACCATTGAGGACCCGAACTTCAGGGATAATTCGATCAGTCAACCCTAGCTGTTCGATAACCCACGACCGAATTATGTTGGCTGAACTACCGGGATCGACCAACACACGCTTCACCTTGGTTTTTTGTACAAGCACCGATATTATTAAGGCGTCATTATGGGGTTGTATGATTCCTTCCGCATCGTCCTCGCTGAAGTGCAAAGATCCCTCCATCGCGTAATCCCGAGTGCGCTTTTCTCGGGTGATAGATATTTTTGTGCGTTTCAATAGCGGTCCTTGGGGTGTATCTACTCCACCGATTATCATATTGATCGTGTGCTGAGGCTCCTCCTGGTTTACTGGTCTATTCCTGTTCCCATAATGGTTTTTGGCTCGGACACTCAAAAAATCTCGAAGGTGCCCATTTTCGAGCAACCGTGCCACCTCTTCCCTCAATTGTCCACAGTCTTCTGTATTATGTCCATGTGTGCCATGGTACTTACATATCAAGATGGGGTCTCTCTTAGCTGGATCCGATTGCAGCGGTCAAGGCCACTTGGTATCCTTAATGTGACCAGTGGCCGATATGAGAGTTGCTGAGTCCACGTTGAAGTTATATTCGGACAGTCTTGGTGCTTCCCTGTGACCAGCGGCTCCCTCAAAGTTATTTCTTGCCTTGGTCCTCGGTTCCTTCCATTAAGATCATTCCTCCTTTCCTGTCTTGGGGAACCCTGCCTTACTGGAATGGCCTTTCAGTCTCCAGGATATGGTCGATGCCTGTCTCTGTTCGATCTTGGCTCTCGATAAATATCTCTTTGAACCCTATCATGAGCTCTGATGGGGTAGGTGGATCCCGTGGGGGCCCAAGTTGATCGTCCTCGACCCTAATCTTCGATTGGTATTGGTTGTGTATATCTGCTCAAGTAGCAGCCGTACATTCAATCAAGCTTTGCTTAAGCTGTTGTGAAGCCGTTGAACTTCGACCGTTGAGCCCTTGAGTGAAGGCTTGTACAGCCCAATCATCAGTGACCGGTGGTAGGTCCATCCGTTCCATCTGAAAGCGAGATACAAATTCCCTAAGCATCTCGTTGTCTCTTTGCCTAACTTTAAATAAGTCCGATTTCCGTGTCTCGACTTTGATGGCACCCGCATGAGCTTTTACGAAGGTGTCCGTAAGCATGGCAAAAGAATCGATGGAATTAGGGGCAAGTTGTAGTACCAAGTCATTTCCCCCTTTGATAAGGTCTCTCTGAATATCTTTAAGAGGATGGACTCAATCTCATCGTCTTCGAGATCATTTCCCTTTATGGCGCATGTGTATGCTGTTACATGCTCGTTTGGCTCAGATGTCCCATTGTATTTCGGAATCTCCGGCATGCGAAACTTCTTCGGTATGGGTTTTGGGGCGGCACTAGATGGAAAGGGTTTCTGTACGAATTTCTTTGAGTCCAAACCTTTTAAAACTGGAGGTGCTCCTGGTATTTGGTCCACCCTCGAAATATATGTTTCTACCATTTTATCATTGGCCTCGATCTTTTTCTCGCCTGACTCGACCCGTTTGGTCAACTCTTCGAGCATTTTCATAATCCCGGCGTTTTCCCCCGATCCGCCTTCGCTTCGTTCCACTGTGATAGGTTCATTCTCGGGGATAATTTCCAGAGGATGGCCGGTCCCTATCCCGTTCGGAACTTAGCTCCGATTTTGCAGCTGAGCAATGGCCGCATGTTGGGCTTGCAACATGTTGAATATCATCCTGAGGCTAATCTCGTCCTCTTCATCGTTCTATTTTGCCGAGCGGTACTCTCTTCAGATACTATTCGATGGACCAGGGGTCCGATCCACATTGACAGCTATTTGGGAGTTAGCGTCGACTGGGATTTCATTTCCGGGTGCCAAGTTGTCATTTTCGCCCTGGTGGTTGAATTCGCTATCGACGAATTGAGGCACATATTGAGAATGTGACATGATTGTACTGTAACCTGAAAGAAAAAGGCGTTCTGCAAAGAACAAGCGTAAAATAGTCTGCGTAACAGAAAGTTGTATTAAACGATCACTATTATCCTTAGCCCCACGGTGGGCGCCAAACAGTTTACCCCAGATTACGAGTAACAATTAAATTTATTTGTGGTTTTAAGGATACACGCCCCCATTTAATACAGTTAATAATAAAAAGAAATAGAGATTAAATTAGGAAACAAAAAAAAAAGCAAACCGCCAAGATTGAGTGATCTTTCCGTGCTAAAGGCTCTTTGAACTAAAATATGAAGTAGACAGATGAGCAAAAGTAGACTATAGCTTTTCTTTATATTGATTGTATCTTGTGTCTTCTTTACAAATGGGGCTGTTTGCTTATATAGGAAAGGTAAAGAATTCTATACAAGGTAAAAATCTCATTTACAAGGTAAGATATCCCTAGAATTAATGGATTCAACGTCTATATTGATCTGAGCCGCGATTCCCGCAGAGATGTTTGTGTATCACGAGATTTCCGGTCCTTCAGTTACGCAAATCAGATAACTTTACCATAGGATATTTTACCCTGATCGGCCTCGACGATTTCACTTCGAACGCTTTGGCTTCGAGCTTTGTTCAAACGGCATCCGGTCTTGGGCTTCTTATGTTCGATATTTCAGTCTCGACCTCTCGGTTGGTAGCTCCAATCGACGTTGGTCGTCGACACCCAAAATCGGTATTTCCTATGTAAGCGATCGGGTTCGACCCCATACACTCACCAAATACCTAAAATCACATGTCCGATAATCAATGCAAGTCTAGTCTCGGGCAAATGTATACTAAATCAATTAAACGAGCAATAAAAACTCAAATATTAAAATTAAAGCATAGCATGTGTCTAAGTCTACCCGGACTTAATCAAGATTTCTAGCGCACGCACGGACACTCGTCACCTCATACATGCATAGCCCCCACAACATGTAGCACATAGCACATATAACACACAGGGGGTAAATTCCTCCTCACAAGGTTAAATAGGAGAGTTACCTCGCTCTAAAATCCGATGACATGCTCTAACACCTCTCTAACACCTCAAACCAATTCCAAACAATTCGAAACTACCCCAAGAACATGCAAACCAATCAAAATATACTCAAAAATCGTAATTCAATAATTAGAAACAAATTCCCAACTCCATACGAAAAGCCAACAAAGTCAACGACGGGCTTGCGTTCCCAAATTTTGAAAATTATCAAAAATAAATATAACCCATAACTCATATAGTGTGTATTAATAAAAACATTCAATTACGTCCATCAATTGACGATCAAATCAAGGATTTACCATTTCTCAACTTGGGACTCAAATCTCCAATTTCTACAATCCAAATACGGATAAAAATGATAACCAACAGAAATAATAATGGTACACATCAAAACAATGGTAAGATATTTACCCCCTTGTGGAGAAGAGAACAACGCCACAAAAATCACCCCAAACAGACCTCTAAAACTCAAGATACACTCAAAATACTAAAATTCTCAGTTTCCCCATTTTAAATACTGCCCAGGTAATTTTTGTTCTTCGCATTCGCGGGACACTATTGCGTTCCTGAAGAGCAATTTTTCGCATCGACAGGTGGACCCAGATTTCCTTCTTTGCGTTTGCTGGACCTCCCTCGCGTTCGCGAAGGACAAGGTTCGCACCAGAAACCAACAATCTTTTACGATACGGAAATGGACATAACTCTCTCGTACGACATCGGAATTCGACGATTCTTGTTGCTATGGTTCCATAATTATGACCAGGCCTAATGGTTCTATCTAATCACATCAAAAACACACCCACAGTCCCCGGGAACCTGTCCTATCATACAAACCAATATGAAAATATAACACAAACCTACTCGAGGGCTCAAATCACACCAAACGACATCAAAACTATGGATCGTACATCAATTAAAGCCTAATGAACTAATGAACTTTTAAACTTCTAAAACTCATGTCAGTCCTTACCAAATCAACCTGCAATGACCCTAAAATTTGCATGCAGGTCCCAAATAACACAACGGACCTATACTAACTACCGGAACCACAATCCCTATAATATATCAACGAAGTCAACTCTCGGTCAAACCTATCAACCTTCTAAACCATCAATCTTCCAACATTTGCCAAAAAGCGTCAAATCAACATACGAACCTCCAAATCAACATTTGGTTTGAGAATTATTCATCCAAACCAACTCCGATCTTCCCGAAAATCTAATTCTACTACACATGCACGTAATAATACATGAAGTGAAGCTACTCCAAGTCTCAAACCACCACACAACATGCTAGAGCTCAAAATGATTCGGTCAGGTCATTACATCATGCATATAATAGAAGCTAAGATTAAATCTATTTATGGGTCCCTGATTAATGTGAAAATAGTCCGATATGCTATTAAAGTATTGTGAGTAAGAACTCCTATAAAATTGAACTAATTAGTAGATATATGTATCTTCTCTACCCCTTAAGTCACAGGATTTCTTGTTTGGACTTCTAAGCTAGTTTGTTGGTGATTGCCCTCCATTGATTGTATTTGTAATTGGTTCCTTTGAGTATTCTTGTGCATGTTCGAAGTGTTGACAATGTACCACACACTTGTGATTTGATTGTGATCTCAACAATGTAATCTGGTATCTCATTCTCATAATGGTACAATGCACAATTTCTGTAAGGGGTGTGCATACATGAATCTATGTGTTATTGCTACCATTACATTAGATGTTACAGTGAATGCCTCATTGGCATTTAAACCTATAGGTAAGAGTAAATGCGAGTGGTTAAGGGTATTTGGGGGTAGGACCTAGTTTGTGGACTAAGATGCCCTCCATGACACAAGCACTGCTCGAGGTCCCTGAGACTCTTGTGAACTCTGAAGTGCTAGAGGTCCAAAGGGTGTCTTGTCCATGAATGGGATTTTACATTATGCTCTTAATCATTGACATTTATGAATATCATTAGGATTATTGCTAAATTAAGGAAAGGCTTCACTGTGAATTTGTTTACTCTATTGGACCTTACATTGATTTTATTGCATCCTTAATTACAGCACTTTGTTATTGTTTTATAGGGCCTCATATTAGCCCTATTATACTCTTCGTTGCATTCAGATGTTATGATGGGCTTTCTTACTTATGTCTTCTTTTCTTTTGCACATGTGATCAAACTAGGCCTACTGAGTTCGCAAGAATTCAGAACCAAGTTTCAGCCTAGAGTTTGATGTCACTGAAGCTCGTTGTTGCTGTCCAATGTCTACTAGGCCTGGCATTTCTTTAGGCCCAACACTATGAGTCCCATCCCCTTTCCTTTTATCTCTTCACATAAATTTTTTGTTGCTTCTATGTGTATATGATACTGACAATATAAATTTAATGGTTTCTCTTTATCATCTTTGAATTGCTTTTGAAACCAAGGCAAGCTAAAAACCATAGGTAATTAAAAATGTTTTACCCATATCGATTAACAACTTCCATATGCTTCAGTTATTTATTTCGGCTATATGATTTTCATCTTCACTCATACTAATAATTTTTAATGTTCTTTCAAAGTTTATAGCATACCATAACTGAGTCCCTCGATGATTCTGCAGACTTGCTCTCTAACTGTAGAAACCAAGGCATGTGCGTGTCGGGACAACTCACCGAATGTGATGCCATACTCTAACGCTGACATAGTCCCCTAATGTTGTTGCTCAAACTCTGTGCGCCGTTCATCCTGAGGGGTCTGGGGCACAAACTCTGTCAAAAACATCTTCCAGAACTGAGCCCATGTGAGTGGGACTGCATCAGTTGGCCTACCCTCCTAGCAAGCCTGCCACCGCCTATATGCTGCTCTTGACAGCTAAATGTAGTGAAAGCAACTCTGCTCACCTCCACAATATCCAAGGTTCGTAGAATACGGTGGCACTTTTCTAGAAAACTTTGTGCATCCTCTACAGCTACGCCACTAAAAGTAGGAGGATCACTCTTCTCGAACCTGTCAAGTCCTCTACTCCTCCTCATATGCCTCTGGCCTGATCTTAGGTTGAACTTGAATAACGGGATGTGCTGGCATGACACTAGGGACCTAATCAATGTGGACCCGCTGCTTTGGAGTACGGGTTGCGGGACTCTGAGCTACTCCCCTAGCCTAATATATAGCTGGTGCAAGAGGAATCAACCCCGCCAGAGCTACAATGTCGAACATGCTCAACGACTGTACTTCGGTCTACTGAAGTCCAAGGGTAACAACATTCGCCTCGGGTGCCCTGTCCCCCAATCAGAGATGTTAGTGGCTCCTCAGTCGGTGCTCGGGCAGGTGCTATGGCTGCAGCCCATGACCCTCCTCGGCCTTCGCACCTTCCTCCACCTCGTGCGGCTCTAGAAGGGGGTGCGAGTGTTTGATAAGATGATCCAATAGTGCGTGTCCTCACGATCTTTGACAGATCTGTACTGATTTTGAAATCAACAAATTCACACAATGAGGAATCAAAAAAGTGGTATTTCCTAACAATTACATATCCACCCGAAGATAAGAATAACATCTGTACCGATCCCCAAGACTCTACTATACTCGCTTATTACTCGTAACACCTATGAACCAAGAGCTCTGATACCAACTTGTCACGACCATATATTTGTGGTTGAATGTAGCCCGCGAACAGGCAAGCCTCCTTGCTAACCATTTAATGAGGGAACTGCCCGTAGGATTTGACTTGTTTGTCATGTAATTAAGGTATTGAGGCTAGGTCGATACTTGGTGGTGGGCGTATATGCATTTACCGAGTTTATATCATGACTTGAGGTAGAAATTTTAATATTTCATGCTTGGTTTGATTGCACACTATTTTGATTCATGATTTGGCTTATATGACTACGTCTGCTCTCTTATTCATGTTTAAAAACCTTCCTAGGCTTATGATTAATTGTGAAGGCACAGGAGCTTATTCTTCATAGAATGAAATGTATAATTATCCATAGTCAGGTAGAGATTTCACGACCACATATCCATAAGATATTAATTAAGTAATCATGCACCTTTTTATCTATTATTGTTAAGCATATACATTAATTTATAATAATGGATACATGATTAAGATTGAGGTTTTTTGCACGCAGGGTAAGCATGCAGCTGATAAATGGATTTGGATTTGTCCCTCTGGAGTCAGGTGATAACGCATGTTACATTGGGCTTTATGTGCGTGGTCCTTACATGGATTTTGTCCCGGGTCAATACATAGAATTTGTACCCAATTGATATATGGATTTTGTATCGGGTTATGTTGATACATGATTTTGTATGGGGATACATGGATGTTGTATCGGGGTACTTGGATTTACCAGTTTAAGCATACATTCATATCTTGATTCATTGAGAGGAATTCACCTATGTGCTAACTAGTACATGGAATGTGTATAACCTAATTGGGAGCCTAGACTCCATATAGGAGCATGCCAGCCTTATTTGCCATACTTGAGCAGTGTTATAATTATCTGTTCAATTTGGAAAAGCATGCTTTTGACTTTCGACTGATCTATATCTTGATACATGTTGCTCTTTAGGATATTTTTTGTTCCAGCTCCATGCTTGTTATTTTTTCTATATTGTAAGTGTTCATATGTATTTAGCCTTGCCATTATTTCTTCGAGGCTAGACTTGATACGTACTGGGTACCGACTGTGGTGTACTCATACTAGGCTTATACGATAACCTTGGGATGAGTTGAAGTATGTTATTGGAGACTTTGTGGTGAGCTACCGTACTGATTCAATCCGCAGCACATAGGGTCCTCGTCTATATTTATTTCATGTTTATTTTCTTTCTCATAGACAGTTGTGATCATGTAATATGACTTGTCCTCATTCAATAGTTGCTCTTGCACTTGCGACACCTAGTTCTTTGCGCATGTACTGTTTTGGTTTTATACACCATGTATATGATAATTTACTGTTTGAGATAAATCTTGCGTTCATTAAGATATGAGATAAATACAACTTTCATTAAGATATAAGTCTATTAATCAAAGGAAACTATACTTTATTCTATTGATTGTGAGTTTACTTTCTTAGAAAGTACGACTAGGCTCCACCATCGATTGAGTGGGACTTTGGGTCGTGATAAGTTGGTATTAGAGCTCTCAGTTCATATATGTCTCATGAGTCACGAGCAGGTCTCGTAAAGTCTTGTGGATCGGTACAGGGACGTCTGTATTTACTTCCGAGAGGCTATGGGTTGTTAGGAAATTTTCCTTTCTTGATTCCTTATCGTGCAATATTATCTCGTCTTGAAGCCTATATCTTCAATTCCCTCCTACTTTTTCGTGCGTGATGCTGGGCACTTTGGATTCGGCGATTTCTGGTGATATTGCACTTGTGGTGTGGGATATTCCTTTTCCCCTATGTAGAGAGCTGATTACTATCATCTCTTTGTGGAGGGGTTTCCATTTATAACCGCCTTAGTGATTGTGTTGCCCAAAGGTTGGAGGCATTACATAGTACATTGTGATGCTTCACGCATTTGTTTCGGTGCGGTGTCAGTACAAAGTGGTAGGTAGATTGCTTACATGTTTCGGCAGTTGAACCCCCGTAAAGAGAACTGGCTGGTTCACAATTTGTAGTTTGGCATTTTTTCTGGCGGAGGGAAGGCACTGGTTATGAAAGATTTGATCTTGGTATATAGATGTGTGAGATTGAGTATTTTTTATCATAGCGGAGTTCTTGCTTGTGTGGTTGCATGGTTGTATTTGTTTGAGTGCATCATAGTTTGTTAGTTTGATGATCCACATTTGCTTGTCCATTGGGATGCGATCTGTGGAGTAGTTCTAAGGAGGTTGACCATTGTTTGTAGGTGAGTGGCAACTTTGGGGTCAGATTTGTAATTCTAGTGTTGATGGATCAACGTCAATGATCCTTGGGGAGTTTCGTGATTTTTCATATTCTGTTCATTAGGATATCACAGACGTTTATTGTTTTTCAAGGAAGTATTTTGGGTAGTAGGGGAGGAAGTAAGACAATATTGGGGATGCCTCTTGGTAGTTGATTATATGCAGGTTGATAATGAACATCATAGATCGAGTGACTTACTTCAGAAGGTGGTTGTACTTGTGTGGAAGTGCTCGCGACTTGTTATGGACTTTATGGTAGGGTAGCCATCGATTTTGATGAAGGTTGCTACGATCTGGGTATTTGTTGATAAATGACTAAGTCTATGCATTTTATTTTAGTCATGACTTCTTACATTTGGAGACTTTGGATTTGACAAGAAGGGTTGCTTGAGCTAAAAAGGGAATGTGAATGCTTGATTATCATCTTGGTGTACTGTATGGTTCTAATTTTTTATGTGTCAATTGATCTTTCGGTTATACATTAACAAATTGAAATTGATTCTTGCAGCTTATATATGAGGGTAGACTCGGGAGAGTCATTGAATTCGTAGTTGTGGTGCTCGTGGCAAGGACAGATAATGATTTAAGGCTACACAACTGGGCTATCTTCTGTGAGAAGATTTGAGGTGGTACGACTTCTCATAAGGTTGCTACGAAGAGTTTTACTTTCAACCCAATGGGATGTATGCACAACGATGTGAATCTAGATCGCTTGAGGTAGATGGCACAACTATCACGAGGTTGACATTTGGGATGATAGTTTGGTATGCATTATGTTTAATTAAACACGAGCTTATGGGAAAGTCAGCTGAGTAACAGTGTGAGATCGAAGTTTAGATATTTGATCGTTGTGGAGGCAAATTAATCCATTGGTGGAGGACTGTTGTAAGGCCCCGTAAATGTTTTGCCAAGGAATTTAAGGTTATATGGTGTCGAGGTACGCTGATGTGTTGGAAGGTTGTAGCTCGCTATCACGTTCCTACCTTGGGAAGCGCGACCGGCGCTCAACCGAGATACCCCTGTCAAGCAAGCCTACTTGGTGCCTTCTAACCAACCTTATCCATGAACAATTAGAACCAATAACAAGAGATAGACATGAGAAGAGTCAAGTACTTCACATTTTTTTCCATTACTGAAAGGATATTCATTTACAATTTTTAAAATATCACAAATTCATACTGAGAGAAAACATGTTTGCCAAAATACCAACACTTCTAGTTCATTTCCCAACATTGAACGCCACCCACAATATGTCTACAAAGTCTTTAAGTACAACAGAAAAGTAATATGGAAGTCCCGGCGGCAAGGCCCCATCTATACGTCAAAACAAAAAGTGCAACATCAATTAATATCAGGCTTAGAACATAGTAGGGCTCACAATTTTAAACAAACATGCAATAGCAACACAAGTGAAAAATCATAAACGAGTAATACACCATTTCCTCTTCAAGTACCTCTTTAAAAGGGCACTGCACAATTTTAACTCATGGGTTAATAATGACTCAAAACACATTGAAAACTCTTACAAAGGAGATTGTGGTGGCTTATGATTGAAACAAAAATTCTAATCATATGCTCTAGTTACAACAATCATGGCCACATTTTATGCCCCGCTCTCGCTTCTTTCGCTTCCAAACATCGTCCTTGTTTATCAACAATAAGGGCATTTTGAAATAGAAATTTGATATGTGTATGAGCTAAATGAGTTTTAAGCACATTGGTTTTCTTTCCAAGTTAAGCATAATGGAATTTTATTTGAAACATGAATTGAAGTTATAACGCTTTAACACATAAGACATACTTGAACATATTCCCGAAGGAGATCATAATGAGATAGGAGTAATTGGAACTTGTTTTGAGTACATGCACCTTTCGACACTTTGCTTACTAGGGATAATCAAATTTACTAGGAACAACTCGGAACATGGGAATCAGGAACCTAGGCCAACCGTACTTGAAACTTACGGGGACATCATGGAATTCGATTCTATGTGAAAAGTTTAGCCAGCATACCTTGCTTGTGCTTTCCTTAAGTTACTACAACGTCCCAACACTTATAGCAATATCAATCAATAGGAAGATAGCGAAAATTGGACAATAATTAGAAGGATTCTCGTGGTGTTACTCTCCTATGAATTTTGTCAAATACCTATTATGCAAAAATCAACTACGAAGCTCTACAATCGTAATCCCTTCTTACCCGGGTAAAGGATTGTCTAGTGAATGATTCCCGTGAATCTTCAAGATTGGGGCAGGGATTGATGATCAATGGACTTGGGCTCCTTCCTCTCTCTCTCGAAGGTACTTCCCTCTATCTAAAATATGTGTTTAACCCGGCCAAAATAACCCCAAAGTTATTTTATAAGAAATGGGGTCGGGTTATAAAAATCCAAAATGGACCCTTTGAGCTCAACTCTGCGATCGCAGAGTGGACAGCAAAACAGGCATGCAGCCCACAAAATGGGCAGCACAAACAATCCCAAAAACTAGGCTGGTCTGGACAGGTCTGCAGTTTGCAGACTAGTTATGCGGCTGCAAAATGGACCTCAAAATCGCCCTCCAAAATTCTTCATGCTAAATCTGCGACGGAAGTGCGAACCGCGAAACGGATATGCGATCGCATAGTGGACCGCAAAATGACCTTCAAAAATTCAACAAAGTTTCTGCCACGATGGATATGCGGCCGTGGAGCAGAGCTGCGGTCGCGAAACTGACCGCATAATTGCCTTTTTTCGCCAAAACTTTCCACCAACTCTTCAATGCATTCTTCAACCCAAAAAGTCCATGTCGTGGCTCGCCAGCTCGCTGTGAAAATTATCTACATCCTCCATACATATTAGTCTTTCTCGGCACCACAAAACCTTAAATTCCTTGGCGAAATTGTTCAGGGCCTTACATCCTGCCTCGCTTAGGATAATTCGTACTCGAATGTGGAGTAGAGTACGACCTGAACACCTATCATAACTCTACTATTCTTTCAAACATCCCAAGCCCCAAATTTTGATTAACTCCCAAATTTTCAGAAATTTCGGTAGAGTTTCCCCTGTATTTGAGCCCATCCACCTTTTAGCAAAACACCAAAACCACTCCTAACAACACATCCACTACTCAACAAAACATCACAATATATGAATAACACGAATTTCAACATTATCGGCATTACATTATGAAAAGTGTCATCTGTACATGAACTGAACATATTTGGATCATAACACAAATAAAGGATTTCCAACGACCTTCTTTGACATAGGAAAATAAAGCACCTGGTGCATGGAGAACAACGATGGGAAAACATCATACTCATAATTTGACCTATCTCCTTCAAGATTCCTTAAGGCCTAATGTGACCACACCTACTTTACCTTTATTAACAATTCACATACTATCTTCATGGAGAAAATCTTGAGAGTAACCCGTTCGCTTTCTTCAACTCTAAATCTCTACGCTGAACAAAAAAATTAAACCTTTGGCGACCTTCAACAATTATGCTATGATGAACAGTTTGCTTTTCTGTCTTTTTTTATTTATGTACTGCGAAGCTTAATTTAGTGAGAACTTACCTTTGCTTTCTAGTTTCCACCATGGCTTGATATTCACATTGTAACTTGAAGCTAGTGTAGTGGTTTCCCTAACGTGATCAACTAACTCTTCTAGTAGCACAACTCTCCACATAGCCTCATTCCATGCCCCATTTTCCACAACTTCATCCACTTGTATTATGAACTCATCACACCAATGATCTAGACTTGAAGCATGATACAGAGCTCCAATTCAAGTCCAGTTATTGTACAAGAAGTAAGAATTGCCACTTTTTAATTGACAGCAAATACGATGCTCTATTTGATCTCTCTTTTGAAGCATTTTCTTCCATACATGTGATCCAGCTCTCTTGGGAACCAATACTTCATTGATATTCTTGCAGTATGTAAGGCCCCAAAACATTTCAGCCAGACCTTGGGGTTTCATGACGCCAAGATAAACTTATATGTTGATGATTATATACTTATGTGTTGAACAGTGCTTTGGGGAGTTGAAGAAAAGTTTTGGCAGAGCAAGGCATTTCTACAGTCCACTATGCGATCGCAGAATCACTCTGCGGGCCGCAGATCCGCCATAGAGTGATGCACAGAAATGGCCCATTTTTTGAGGTTGTTTTGCGGTCCATTATGCAGCCGCATAACCATTTCGCGGGCTGCACAATCCATCCCAAACCCAGGATGAAGATTTCCGGAGGAGAGTTCTGCGGTGCATTATATGACCGCATAACTGGTTTGCTGACCACAGACCTGCCGCAGTCCTAACACGAACAACCCAATTCTTAACATGACTTCTGCGGCCCATTTTGTGGACCGCATATCCAATCTGCGATCGCAGAGCTGTGTTTGGAGGGTCCATTTTCTTGTTTTTATAACCCGAAGTTATTTCTATATATAGATGTAAAGGGCCATCTTTTAAGGAAAAATCTAATAATTGAGAGTAAGGAAGTGCAATAGAGTGAGAGGGAAAACTCCTAAGCTAATTGTTCACCAATTCTTGCTCAAACATTGGAAGATTTGCAAGGAGAACCTCACAAGTTCGTCATCCAATAGGTAAGGTTCCACATCCTAGTCTCAATTTCGAATTTGGAATATAAGATGGTTAATGGGAAGTGTGATTCTTGGGTGTGAGAGTGTATCTATGCATCCATGTATAATCATGAGTTGTGTGGAGGTAGTTGAGCACAAATGGGTAGACCTTGGGTTGTGGGGTGAAGGAAATCAACCATAGGAGAAGCTAGAAATCACAATTCCCACCTAGTATTTAATAAAATACTCAAATGAGTTGGAACCACAAACTCCTTCCTAATTTGTGTTCAATTTTGTTATATTTCTAAATAGATCGAAGTGGCTACGATTTCCAAACATTGTAGTAATTTAAGGGAGCTCAAAGCGAGATATATTGGCTAAACTTCTCTCTTAGAATTGAATCCCACGATGTCCTTGTAAGTCCCGAGATGTTCATTATAAATTGACTATTCCGTACGGGTTGCGTATTTAAAGGTAATGACTTCAAGTCGAGTTTTAAATGAAACTTATTATGCCAAATTGTGTAGAAATCTCAATGTGCTTAAGACTCTATTTTGCTCGCATGGTGTACTCGAAGTCTTGAATAGAAATGTTTTGTTATTGATGATCCGTGATGATGTCTGAAAGTGAATGAGGTGAGCTTGAAATAATAAATACGGCCAATGTGTGAAGAATGATATTACATGTGGGCCACTTGGGCCAATGAAACTGAGAAACGTGTATAAGATATTGAAATGAGTTGTAAATTTAAATAATAAACACTTTGGGAATATCATTAATCACCGAGGAAAGGTAGGTTGAAATAGCCGAACTGTCACACCATGGCCTCGGGGAGCGTGACCGGCGCTCAACTGAGATACCTTGGTTAAGCAAGCCTGAGAGATGCCTTTTGTCCAACCTAGCCCATTAACAATCTAAGAATCAGTAAACGTGATAGACAAGAGAAGACTTAAGTTTTTCATATTCTTTTTCCATTACTCAAAGAGATTCATTTATAATTTCCAAAATATTATAAGTTTATAGATATGATGAAAAATATGTTTGCGAAAATACCAACACTTGTTCAGTTCCCAACATCAAACACCACCCACATTATGTCTACAGAGCCTCTAAGTATTACAGAAGAGTAGAATGGAAGTTTCATCGACAAGGCCCCGGCTATACCTCAAAGCACAAAATACAACGTCAAATGACATAAAGCCCAGAACAGAGTAGTGCTGACCAAAATATGCTGAGTAGAGAGTAACCACTAACGACGATCAAGACCGTCCACTGATGAACTACCTGCATCCATTTAACATGTAAAGCTAAATGTCCTCTTTTGAAATAGAACACCAATATCAGAAGGGGAAACACCAAGGAAGCAACAAATAACAATCAATGATATCCAAATGCCAAACTAAACCACAACAATTTTCAAAATACGAGAATAATATATATTTTTGATTGGGAGATCATGAGAACTGATATACCACCGTGTTATTAGTACGAAGTTTGATCACGCCCGATCGGCTAGGCTATCTCCCAACGGGCAATGTGGTTTGCCATGTGATGTGAAAAAAAGGTGTTACCAGGGGTAGTACCACCATGTGCGCAACGTGGCGCCCGATCTCCACCCGATCGGCTAGGCTGCCTTATCACATAGGTCGTGTGGGTTGACATTCCAATTCAAAACTAATATCAATCTCATCCCAAATAAAGGGATAATCATAACCCATCACAATCCACCCCTACACCGGCATGTGTAGTTTCGGGTGTGCGCCTTATGACCCACTCTTCCACGGTTTGCTAATGATACTCCCAAAAAATTTTATTTTTTGTTTTTGCACAGAAGGTAACATAAATACAAATGCATTCACCTCATCATCTTTCACATTGTATAATCCTTCACTCACAACAACAATATTTCCTTGGCTCTTTTGGTCATTCACAAGATTCCTTATTCATGGCACGGCGGCTGTATTGCATGTTACACAATTCCACTTCATTCCTCTCATGTATCATCATCATAAAAATAACCATATATAATACTCCGGAAATCAGAACTCTACGTTTATTAGAAATAAAGACTTTAAACATAATAGATTTCTTTCCAAGAAATATAGTAAAATTATTGGCAATCGAAGTGCAAGTTAAAACCATAGACGAGTAACACAAAATTTATTCTTGAAATACTTTTTCCAAAAAGGGCAGTACACAATTCAACTCACTTTGAACTCACTTCTTTCACAATTTCAATTATCAAAAATATGAGTATTCGAAATCAAGCTCTTAAGTATATATATGAGCAATTGAAGTTTTGAACGCATGGAGTATTCTTTACAAGTTAAGCATGATGGACTTTCATTTGAAACACAACTCAAAGTCATAAAATTTTAATACACATATCATCTTTGAACACATTCTCGAATGATAACATAATGTGATAAGAGCATCCGAAACACATTTTGAACATATATATATATATATATATATATATATACATATCTTTCCACACAAGGTTCATTTGGAATAGTCGAATTTATTAGGAACAACTCAGAACATGGGATCTAGGAACTTGAGCCAACCATACTTGAAACTTGCGAAAACATCATAGAATTCAATTCGAAGAGAGTAGTTTAGCCAACATACCTGAAATTCTTCCCTTAATGACAGTACGACGTTACACCACACTAAGCAACTTCAATCTACAACAATGCAACACAATTGCACCTATATTAGCAAGATTTCTATACTTCAAGTCATTTAGAATTTTTATCAAGTATCTAATGTGCATATCTTTCTACAACCTCGTTCAATGGAATTTCTTCACCTTCCACACCAATGATTCACCCCACAATCATCTCTAGGCCATCCAACAACTTCCGTTAGCACGTGCATGCCCAATAATTCACTCCCAACCGATAAATCTTATCAATTAATTCATTTTACAATCTCTACAATACCAACATACCTAGGTTAGGCACATATGACTTCCAATCACTATCCCATAAGTCATAAGACATATCTCATACATAATTAATCACCATAGAGTAGTTAGAGATGGTAGACATACCTCTTGTAGTGAGACTCTTGAAAATCCCAATATTAGTGTTCTTGACAAAATTTGGGGAATTGAATGGAAATCTATGGATCTGAAGGATTAATCCTTGTTAGTATAAGTGTTTAGGAGTAGTAATCAACTCAAAATACTCCAAAAACATTACCTTGGTTCACGGGAAGGAAGTATAGGACAGATTCCCGTTGATATGCAAGCCCTATCTCACATAAATGACTTAGCCACTCTCTCTCCCCGGTCTTTGGTGTATTAATAGGGCTCCTACGTGCGCGTCCATGCACTTGGAAAAGTGACCACGCATCTGACCTCACACATAAGGCTGAACCCCTCTTGTATGTGCGGCCGCGCATCTGCCCACGCATATGGCATAGGTTCGGTAAAATGGCCATAACATTCTGTAGAATTATACAAATGACAAACGGTATGATGCTTTGGAAACTACGCTCAAAGGGTTTTTATTTTGAAAGGTAGATCACCTCCTAAGTCGTTACACTTAGGTAGCAGCATGCGTTTAAAGTCAAATCTTGTGCAAATTAAGACATCCTTTCCACTTAATGTATCCAACTTGTTCCAAATAAATTTGTGCCATTCACAAAACTTATTAGTATGTTCCAACACACCTTAAAAATATATTTCAATTTCAAAAAGAAGTGGTGCTATCCCATAGGTCTCCTTTAATACTAGAATACATTATCCTCAAATACCGCTGGCGCACTTTGAAATCTTAAATTATTAGGAAATTTAATCGGGGCCTAACATTATCCCCTACTTAGGATCATTCTTCCTCGAATGAGGGTTAAAGTCCGCCATAGACACCCAATGTGGCCTAAATCTTTATCCACACACCAAAAGCTCCAAAATATGGCTAACTCCCCAAATTTCCAGAAATTTCGGCAGAGTTTCCCCTGTAATTGGGCCTAACCACCTGGCAGAGAAATACTAAAACAACTCCTAACAACATATCCACAACTCAACAAAGCATCACAATATATATTAATAACACCGACCTCAACATTAAGGGCATTACGTTATCAGAAATGGTACCTTGACATGAATTGCATCAATTTAAATAATAACACATAGAATGTTCATTTTGAACAAAAATCATTTGGCTCTACAAACAAGCGAGAATATTTCCTTTCCACAACAACTCGGCCTTTGACGCGACCTCCTCGACTCATTGACTTAGACTTAGCACTTTGATAGAGGAAATCCCAACTTCCGAACTTATCTAACAGGGATGGAAATTAGCTACCTCTCACACGCCAATTAACCATCAACTTTACCTTCAATAGCATCCACCTGAAAGATAGAGAAAAGGTCTTCCAACTACCTTCTTTGACGTAGACACGTGAAGCACCGAGTGCATAGAGGACAACAATCGGGAAACATCATACTCGCAGTTTGGCCTATTTCTTTCAAGATTCCACAAGGCCCAATGTGCACTACACCTACTTTACCTTTTATTAACAATTCACATAATACCTTAGAGGAGGAAGTCTTGAGAATAACTTTTTCACTTTCTTCAACTCTAAGTCTCTATGTCGGACACCAAAATTAAACCCTCAGTGACCCTCAATCATTAATCTATGATGGGCTATCATGGATATGACCATAGAGTTCCTACACGATATGCTCAATCATGGAATGATGTTTCTTACTTGACCTGGGTGAACCTACAATTCTCGATATATTTACTACAAATAGGAACAACGAGGTTCGAGATTGGGCTGGAATTGTTCAAGAATCCATCAATGTACTAAGAAGGGCATTTCAGGAGATTATATTCTAAGAGACATGAAGATTATTACTAACAACGATGACACGGTTAATCATTGTGCTGACATCAATTATTAGACAAATGAGGCATGGAGGTAACTATCACATATTGATAATGTGGGAACCATGTACGTGATCCTAAGATGTAAAAGAAGTGGGTCATTTTAGACATGTGACATATGGGAGACATGATGGGGAGGGTAAAGACATTAGCATTAGTTATTCTTGGAAGAATATGAGTTTTAAAAGGGACAGTAGCAATTGTTTCATTCCATATGTGCTTATTCAGCAATAGTAAGACCAAAGAAAAATAGCCACGACGTGACACCAGGTGCCTTCTTGAGTGTAGGGAAAATCGGTTTGATTCAAAAATTCTGGTACCATGAATGTGATTGAGATTTCAATTATACATGCAGCTCCGTTTCACTCTTAGTAGTATTTTCCACAAGGAAACTACTCCTCAAACCTACAACGTTGAAAAAGATGTTGAACACTTCTGAGATTATTATAATTCTGGGAGTTTAACCCCTTCCCGATAGTTGATCCTATATTGAAGACATTGGGATATGAATAACTTGTCCCTCAAACTAATATGTTGATGATATGCCCCAAAATCTGAAACATCTAATTTCAACCTTTCACGAGTGAGACCATGTATCTAGGACATCTTACTATTGGGATTAAATCATGCGTTGGTTAGAAAGGTTCTAATGGGTAATATGGTGCTCGGTGGAAAAGACAAATAGCTCCTATCCACCCAGGGATGTGGAACATCAAGGATAGAAACTCCCAGCACATGACAATGGCATAGTAAATGATTTTAGAAGCCGAGTATTTAAGGATAATGGAACCCAAGGATGCACTACAGAATAATCATGAGGAAGGTTTGTAGATGTTCATAATGAGTTTTCCACGAGTCATGTGACTTGAAAAGTACTCAGATGCAAATGAAGGATGGGGAAAACATGATGAGCAGACACGATGCTTGATAACTCCAAAAGTGCATCTGGTCTTGGCGGGGAGCCTATTAAGGATCCTTATGAGAAAGGAGGTGTTACAACGACATATAGAAGGACATGATATCTCATGGTTATCCAACAACGGTCGGGACACTAACACAACGAATTTACTAACAAAGAGACACAGTCGGAACACGTTGTAGAGGTATAAGTACAAAATAAACACTTGTTATGATCTGGACATTTTTCTGCTATAATAACTCCTAAACTGCAATACCAGGCCACATCAGGGGCAACTACAATACTAGAAAGAAAGTGAGCTACTTACTGCAGAATGTCCTAAGTGGACATGAAAGTTATGGTGACATGGGCAAATATAAGATCTTCATATGACGGATCTGTGAGGATCTCGAATTTCGGAGAGACTTTATGCAGGAAAGTGACCATTTCAATTGACATGCACACATATGATAGGTGCTAAAACATGTTCTTATGTTACTAGATCATGGGAAGGCTTCACAATGATGTTAACAAGGGAGTAAGGTGACTGTTCAAACCATACGAGTGACATACACATAAGAAAGAGAGTGGCTCAGGAAAGGTCTCACCACTAGATTGCCTTACATTAGGTTCGATGTCATTTAGGTAAATATTATGAAGGTGTGTGCACAAGCACAAGTGAGCAGATATTATCCTTTTGGATCAGAGGGTTAAATAGAAATTCATCAGGTATAGTCCTTTGTGGAGAATTTAAGGAAGCAGGTGGGGAGTATTAACCTAGGGTTATAACTCATTTCAAGGAAATCATTATAGAACTCAATTCCTGAAGAGTTTGTAAATAAGAGAATTGTGATAAAGAGGCTTCACGAATAATGCGTCTCGTTCAAAAAGTAGGTACAGACAATTTTGTGTGATCCAATGACCTGCAGGCTCTTTAATATAGACGTACATATGCAACAAGGAAAAGTTATGTGGTGTTCATAATGATGTACTAAAGTGTGACTTACTTGGTGACTTTAGGTTAACACGGTAGTACCTTAACTGATGCCCCTCGAATCCACATCCATAACATACATTGGTACCATAGTGAACTACCCCCGAATGACAGCTCCTACACATCACGCAACAGGGATGAGGTCCTCTAAACTGACTCGCCCCACTAACCTGATACTCATCCTTTTTGCATAACCATAAGCTTCCCCCTTATCCTCCCTCCGAGACTCCATGGCAGAAGTAACAATCTCTCTACCAGCTTGTTATGTGGTCCCTTGGAATTTGCCAAACATTCCACCCCTCACATGCTACTACACATACTCACAACACGCTGCCAAATCTTCCTTTCCGCATATCGGGCTGACCGGGACGAGTTTAACCAAACTGGGGCATTTGTTCTTGTTGCGCCCCCTCTTTCCACAACCTTAATATATTTCTAGAGTCATCCAACATATTCCCTAGTGGTGCTTTTTACAAATCAATGATTCCAGATTATTGGTACAAACAACCCTCTTTCGCTTCTTAGGTGCCCGCTTCACATGATCCGGTGGCGTGATGACATTGATAGAAACAAGGACACTTCCCCTAGCAACTTGTTCTTTCAGTCCCTCCTTGCTGCCTCGAACCCATGGATTACTCGTCAGGAAAATGAGATATCACGAGGAAATTAACTTTCTATCTTGAGCTCTACCGCATGATCTGTAGTATCAAAGAAGGGTGACATTCCCAAATACCCAAAAAGCCTCCAAATTATTGATGTGGTCGACAACACATTGATAAGAAGCACACTACTAGACATGACTGCAAGACATCCTAGGACACATTAGAACCTTAGGCTCTAATACCAAGTTTGTCACGCCCCCACTTCGAGGAGCGCGATCAGCGCTCAATTGAGATACCCCAGTTAAGAAAGTTTGAGAGATGCCTTCTACCCAACCTAGCCGAGCAATATTATTTGAATCAGTACAAGTATTAGACAAGTGAAGAGTTAAGTGTTCCATATACATTTTCCATTACTCAAAGGAGATTCATTTACGACTTCCAAAATATTACAAGTTTATAGATATGATGAAAACATGTTTTCCAAAATATCAACACTTCTAGTTCAATTCCCAACATCAAACACCACCCACATTATGTCTATGAAGCCTCCAATTACAACAGAAGTGTAGAATGGAAGTGCTGGCAACAAGGCTCGGCAATACCTCAAAGAACAAAATATAACGTCAAATGACATAAAGCCCAGAACAGAGTAGGGCTCACCAAAACATGCTTAGTAGAGAGTAACTACTAACGAGGATCAAGACCACCCTCTGATGAACTACCTGCATCCATTGAAGATGCAGAGCCCCCGACAAAAGGTACTCTAGTACATATGGAATAATACTAGTATGTAAAGCTAAATGTCCTCTATCGAAATAGAACACCAATATCAGAAGGGGAAACACCATGGAAGCAACAAGTAACAATCAACGATATCCAAATGCCAATTAAAAACATAGGAACTTTCAAAATACGAAAATAATATAGATTTTTGTTTGGGAGATCATAAGCACCGAAATACCACCATGTTTTTAGCACGGAGTCTGATCACGCCCGATCGGCTAGGCCATCTCCCCATGAACAATGTAGTTTGACATGTGATGCGAAATTAAAGTGTTACCGGGAGTAGTAACATGGCGTCATATCTCCACCCGATTTGCTAGGCCGCTTTCCCACATATGCCATGTGGGTTGACTTTCCAATTCACAGCTAATATCATTCTCATTCCAAATAAGGGGGATAATTATAATCCATCACTATCCACCCCTACACTAGCATGTGTAGTTTCGAGTGTTGTCCTTATGACCCACCTTTCCTCGATTTGCTAATGATACTCCCAAAAATATTATTTCATTGTTTTTGCACCCAAAGGTACATAAATACAAATGCATTCACCTCATCATCTTTCACATTATATAAACCTTAATTATTATTTTCAGCCACTCACAACAACAATATTTCCTTTGCCCTTTTGCAATTCAAAAGATTATTTGTTCATGGCACGGTGGCCGTATTTCATATTCCACACTTCCATTTCTTTCCTCGCATGTATCATAATCATAAATATAACCATATATAATACTCCGAAAATCATAAATACAAGCTTATTAGAAATGAAGACTTTAAATACAATAGATTTCTTTTCAAGAAATAGAGTAAAATGATTGTACAATTTCAACTCACTTCTTTCACTTTTAAGCATCTTTATAGATAAACAATATGAGTATTCGAAATTAATGTCTTAAGTATATATATGAGAAATATGAGTTTTGGACGCATGGAATGTTCTTTCCATGTTAAGCATAATGGACTTTCTTTTGAAACACGACTTAAAGTCATAACATTTTAATACACATATCATACTTTTAACACGTTCCCGAAGGATAAAATAATGTGATAAGAGCATCCGGAACACATTTTGAACATATATATATATATATATATGTGTGTGTGTGTGTATATATACATATCTTTCTACACAAGGTTCATTCGTAATAGTCAAATTTATTAGGAACAACTCGGAACATGGGAATTAGGAACTTGAGCCAACCATACTTGAAACTTGCAGAAGCATCGAGGGATTAAATTCTAAGAGAGTAGTTTAGCCAACATACCTAAAATTCGCCCGTTAATGATACTACGACGTTCCATCAGACTAAACAACTTATATCTACAACATGCAAAACAATTACACCAGTATTACCAAAATTTCTATACCTTAAGACATTTAGACTTTTTATCAAATATCTAATGTGCAATATCTCTCTACAAACCCCTTCAATGGAATTTCTTCACCTGCCACACCAATGATTCACCCCACAATCATCTCTACGCTATCCACAACTTTCGTTAGCACGTGCATGCCCAACAATTCACTCCCAACCCATAAATCTTATCAATTAATTCATTTTACAATCTCTACAATACCAACACACCTAGGTTATCCACTTATGGCTTCCAATCACCATCCCATAAGTAATAACACATATCTCATATATAACTATTAACCATAGAGTAGTTAGAGATGGTAGACATACCTCTTGTACCAAGACTCTTGAAAAGCCCATTTGTAGTGTTCTTGACCAATTTTGGGGATTTGAAAGGAAATCTATGGATCTACAAGATTAATCCTTGTTAATATAAGTGTTTAGCTATAGTAATCTACTCAAAATACTACAAAAACATTACCTTGGTTCATTGGAGGGAATTATAGGACGGATTCCCCTTGATATGCAAGCCCTAGCTCAAAGAAATGACATAGCCACTCTCTCTCCCCGGTAATGGGGGTATTTATAGGGATCCTTCGTGCGCGGCCGCGCACCTGGGCAAGTGACCTCGCATCTGGCCACGCACATAAGGCAGAACCCCACTTATATGCGAGGCCGCGCATCTGGGCGGGCTTAAGGCATAGGTCCGGAAAAATGGCCATAACATTCCGTTGAAATATCCTAATGACAAATGGTTTGATGTGTTAGAAACTAGACTCAAAGGGCTTTAACTTGATAGTAGATCACCTCCTAAGTCTTTATAGTTTGGTAGCAGGATTCATTTGAAGTCTAATCTTGTGTAAATATAGACGTCCTTTCCTATTAATGTATCCAACTTGTTCCACATAAATTCGTGCCATTCATAAAACTTATTATTATGTTCCAACACACCTTAAAATTATATTTTAATTTCAAAATGATGTGGTGCTATCCTATAGGTCTCCTTTAATACTAGAATACGTTATCCTCAAATACCGCTGGCGCACTTTAAAATCTTAAATCATTAGAAAATTTTATCGGGCCTAACATTATCCCCTGCTTAGGATCATTCTTCCTCGAATGAGGGTTAGAGTACGCCATAGACACCCAATTTGGCCTAAATCTTTATCCAAACTCCAAAACCTCCAAAATTTGGCTTGCATCCCATCTTTCCAGAAACTTCGGCAGAGTTTCCCTTATAATTGGGCCTAACCACTTGCCAGAGAATCTCCAAAACAACTCCTAACAACATATCCACAACTTAACAAAGCATTACAATATATATTAATAACACCGACCTCAACAATAAGGGCATAACATTATCAGAAGTGGTACCTTGACATGAACTGCACTTATTTAAATCATAACACATAGAAAGCACCTTTTGAAACACAACCATTTGACTCTACAAACAAGTGAGAATATTTCCTTTCCACAACACACTCGGCCTTTGAGGCAATCTCCTCGACTCACTGACTTAGCTATAGCACTTTGACAGACGCAATACCGACTTCCGACCTTATCTAACAAGGATGACAATTAGGTACCTCTCACAAGCCAATTATCCATTAACTTTACCTTCAATAGCTTCCACCTGAACGATCGACAAGAGGTCTTCCAACTACCCTTTTTGACGTAAACACATGGAGCATCGAGTGCATAGGGGACAACGATAGGGAAACACCATACTCATAGTTTGGCCTATTTCTCTCAAGATTCCACAAGGCCGAATGTGCACTACACCTACTTTACCTTTTATTAACAATTCACATAATACCTTCGAGGAGGAAGTCTTGAGAATAACTTTTTCACTTTCTTCAACTCTAAGTCTCTATGTCGGACACCCAAATTAAACCCTTTGTTACCCTCAATCATTATTCTATGATGGGCTAGAATTAATACGACTAAAGATTTCCTACCCAATATGTTCGATCATGCAATGATGTTTCTTCCTTTACACATTTGAAACTACATCTCTTGATGGATTTATTACAAATAGGAACAACGAGGTTCGAGATTGTGTTGCAATTTTTCAAGAATCCATCAATGTACTAAGAATGGCATTTCAGGAGATTATATTTTAAGAGACATGAAGATTACTACTAACAACGCTGACATGGTTAATAATTATGATGCCATTAATGATTATACTAATGAGGCATAGAGGTAACTAGCACATATTTATAATATGGGAACCATGTACGTGATCCTAATATGTAAAAGAAGCCGATCATTTTAGACATGTGACATATGGGAGGCATGATCGGGAGAGTAAAGACATTAGCATCAGTTATTCTTGGAAGACTATGAGTTATGAAAGGGACAATAACAATTGTTTCATTCCATATGTGCCTGCTCGATAATAGTAAGCCCAAAACAGAAATAGTCAAGCACGTGACACCAGTTGCCTTCTTGGGTGTAGGGAAAATTCGTTTGATTCAAAAATTCGGGCACCATGAATGTGACAGAGATTTCAATAATACGTATAGCTGCATTACACTCATTAATAATATTTGCCACAAGGAAAGTACTCCCCAAACCTACCAGGTTTAAAAAGTGGTTAAAAGCTTGTGAGATTATTATAATTTTCACACTTTAACCCCTTCCTGATAATTGATCCTATTTGATAGGACTTAGGGATACGATAATCTTGTCCCTCAAACTAATATGTCCATGATATGCCCCAAAATTTTAAACATCTAATCTCAACCTTTCACGAGTGAGACAATGTATCTAGGCATCTTACTATTTTATTAAATCATGCATTGGTTAGAAAGGTTCTAATGGGTAATGCGATGCTCTGAGGAAAAGACAAATAACTCAAATCCACCCAGGGATGTGGAATATTAAGTATAATAAACTCCCAACACATGACAATGCCATAGTAAATGATTATAAAAGCCAAGAATTTAAGGATAGTGGAACCCAGGGATGCACTATAGAACAATCATGGAAGTTTTGTAGATGTTCATAATGCGTTCGCCATGGGTCTTGTGTCTTGAAAAGTACTTAGATGCAAATGAAGGATGGGGATAAAATGAGAAGCAAACACGATGCTATGATAACCCCAAAAGTGCACTTGGTCACAAGGGTTGGGAAACTAACACAACGAATTTAATAACTACGAGACACAGTCGGAACGCATTGTAGAGGTATAAGGAGAAAATGTACACTTTTTAAGATTCTAGTTTATTGGTACAAACAACCCTCTTACGCTTCCTAGGTGCCCGCGCAACATGATCTGGTGGCACGGTGACATTGATTGGACCAAGTACACTTCCCCTTAGCAACTAGTTCCTTCGATCCCTCCTTACTGCCTCGAATCGTGGATTACTCATCTGGAAAATGAGACATTTCAAGGAAATTAACTTTCTATCTTGAGTTCTACTGCACGATCTAGAGTATCAAAGAAGGGTGCATTCCTAAATGGCCAAGCAGCCTCCTAATTATGGGTATGGTCGACAATACACCGATATGAAGGACTCTACTAGACACGACTCTGTGACATCCTAGGACACATTAAAACTTTAGGCTCTGATACCAAGCTTGTCACGTCCCGACCTCGGGGAGCGCGATTGGGTCTCAACTGAGATACCCCGGTTAAGCATGCCTGAGATATGCCTTCTTCCCAACCTAGCCCATTAATAATATAAGAATCAGTACAAGTGATAGACAATAGAAGAGTCGAGTGTTCCATAGACTTTTTCCATTATTAAAAGGAGATTCATTGACGATTTCCAAAATATTACAAGTTTATAGATATAATGAACAACATGTTTGCCAAAATACCAATACTTCTAGTTCAACTACCAACATCAAACAGCACCCACATTATGTCTACGGAGCCTCCAATTACAACAAAATAGTAGAATGGAAGTGCCGGTGACAAGGCCCCTGCTATATCTCAAAGAACATAATATAACGTCAAATGACATAAAGCCCAGAATAGAATAGGGCTCACCAAAACTTGCTGAATAGAGAGTAAATGCTAACGAGGATCAAGATCGCCCGCTGATGAACTACCTGCATCCATTCAACATGCAGCTCCCCCGGCAAAAGGGACGTTAGCACATATGGAATAATACTAATACGTAATGCTAAATTTCATATTTCAAAATAGAACACCAATATCATAAAGGAAACACCATGGAAGCAACAAGTAGCATCCAAATGCAAGGTTAAAACATAACAACTATCAAAATATGAAAAAAAATTATATATTTTTGGTTGTGAGATCATGAGCACCGATATACCACCGTATTTTTAGCACGGAATCTGATCACGCCCAATCAGCAAGGTCATCTCCCTACGTACAATGTGCTTTGACATGTGATGCAGAGAAAAGGTGTTACCAAGAGTAGTACCACCATGTGCGCAACATGGCATCCGGCTAGTTCGCCTTCCCACATATACCGTGTGAGTTGACTTTCCAATCCACATCTGATATAAATCTCATCCCAAATAAGGGAAATAATCACAATCCATCTAGCCGATCGGGTCGTGATCGAACTCCGTGCTAATATCACGATGGTATATCAGTGCTAACATCTCCCTACCGAAAATAATGGAAATTTACTTGAAAACAATTCTCGCTCCTAACTTGATATTTTAGTATTGTTTGAGACTTCAATTACTAATATCATGATGACTTTTCTTTCTTGTATTGTTACTTGTCCTAATGAGAGGGTGTTTAGTCATACATATTAGTACTATTCCATATGTACTAATGTCCCTTTTGCTAGGGGCGCTGCATCTTTAATGGATGCAGGTGGTTCCACAGCGGTCGACGTTGATCAGTGATAGCAGTACACCCTCTTCCTAGCAAATTTGCTGAGCCCCGCTTCATTTTGGGGTCTTCTGTCTTTTGTTCCCCGTGTATTGTGTTTGAGGTATTGTCGGGGCCTTGTTGCCGGCACGATCATAGTACTCATTCATATATATTACAGGCTTTGTAGAAACAATGTTGGTTTTATATTGATATTGGGAAAGTCAAACTACTAATGTTGTATTTTTACCACTTGTTTCACTTCAACTATGAAAGTGCATGTATTTTGAGACTTTAAAATGAAGTAACTAATGATTAATTAATTGGTGTTTTTCACATGATCCTCCTCATTGTCTAATTAATGAAATATATCTCCTCTTTATTCATGAGTAAGTTCGGATAGAAGGCATTGTACAGGCTTGCTCGGCCAGGGTATCTCGGTTAAGCGCCGGTCACGCTCCACGAGGTCGGGGCGTGACACTGTACTTGTTGCTCACGAATGTAGTTCATAATGTATCTTTAGTTCTATAGTTCCATAATAGTTTTGCAAATAGATATTTAGATACATCATGAAGGGATCTAATTCAGCACCACCCTCATCTTTAGGAAGACCCAAAAGAATCCCATGAAGCCCAATGTCTTGCCCTAGCATTTCCTGAATTACTCCAGTAAAATCTAGCAAACATCTAGTGTAGCTCAGCAATTACATGTGTAGGTTGATTCATAGCAAACAGTACGTGAATAGGCATGCTTTCCAATACATGTGAGACCAAAACTGCCTTTCACCATAAAGATAATAATTTGCCCTTCCAGGATTGTAATCTTTGATGCACTTTGAAAACTATATCCTTATAGAATCCCTTTTTCCTTGTGCTATATGATACTGGGCAGACAAAGTAAGTGAAAAGGAAGGAGTGTCTCAGAAATACAGTGATAAGATGCACAATATCGACTCACCTGCAGGACCCATTTCATGCATATAGAATGTTGATTTCTCCTTATTAACCTTCTGACCTGATGCTGCTTCATACTTCTCCAATACATTCAAGATCAAATGGATTTCCCCATAATGTGAAGAGCTAAATAAGATTGTATCATCAACATAAGATAGATAGTTTATATTCTATCTATTTTAGCATTCCAAACCCTATAAAATTAAGGTTGTCAAATAATGCATCCAAAGCTCTATCAAGCACTTATGCAGCTAGTATAAACAACGTGGGAGATAAAGGATCCCCTTGCTTTACACCCTTTGATGATTTCAAGATGCCATTTGCCTAACCATTTAACAATATTGAATACCAATTGTTTGACACTAATCTAAAGATCATATCAATAAACACCTCACAAATTCCCATCTACCTTAATACTTTAGTCAAAAGTAGACATGAGACCGCATGTGAATTGGTATCCTCTCCTCAGTGAATTGAGCTTGAAACAACTTCACAGCTTCCTTAGCCATATCCTCATGTGAATCAACCAGTTGCCATTATAGTCGATGATTCTAGACACCTATACTTTCTTCCTTTTTCCTCTAACATGAGAATGAAAGAATTTCTGTCACCATCCCTAAACCACTGCAAACCATCCTTTTGTCTCCAAAATTCTTCTTCGACACGGAAATATCTAATGAGATCTGCCTCCACATTTAGCTCTATTTTAAACTGCTGGATGAAGCTCACACTCAATTTCATGCACCCCTTAATGACATCCTACATCGCCGCAATCTTTTTAAATATATCCCAAGATATCTCTTTGCTCCAAACTGCCAATACCTTATTTACATTCTTTATTTTGTTTTGAAACAAGATGAAAGGATTGCCCGTACGATCAGTGCCAATTCTCCTTCACAACTCTCAAGAAAGTATCATGTTTTGTCCAAAACTTAAGGAACTTGAATGGCTTCTTAACTTGGGTAGTGTCAGCATTGCAAGATAATAGTAGAGGAGCATGGGCAGAACCATACTTGATCAAGTGCTCAACCTCAAAAGCCTGAAATCGGTCTTGTAGTTGTTGATTAGCAAAGTACTTGTCGAGTCTTTAAAATATACAGTCCACATCTGATCTCCCTTTCCACCAAGTGTATAGACTCCATTTGAAAAAATATCATACAATGCACAAGTGTCCACACAGTGTGCAAAATCAACTACTTCCCTCAGATAAAATGGAAGGACATCATACTTTTCCTCAGACAGGCGAACATTTAAATCACCACCAACTAGCCAAGGTGATTCCATGTCACAAGCAAGGTAATACATAGAATCCCATAGTTCAATTCTCTCCACGGTATCACATTTGGCATATACAAGTGTTACTGCCAATTCTTTTACTAGGATTCTATGAAACAACTTTAAAGACATTTGTTGTTCCATAGTCATAACAATGTCCACGTCAATATCATCATCAATAAACGCCCATGTCTTGATATTCATATTTGCATAGGCAACATTTATCCCTAGCTTTCTTCTATATTCTCCAAGCTTGTTCATATCTTGCCAAGGCTCCATCAATCCATTCAAATAAAAGTTGTACTTTCTGTGAAGGTTAAGAAGCATAGTTAAAGCTTTTGGTGTGTTAATCGATATCACATTCAAAATTAGAGAATTATCCATAATATTATTTGGTTATAGAGATCCCACTTCTCTTTGGCTGCACCCTTACAGGTACTGTCTTTTCCTTTTTTTCCATGCATGTTTCCCAGTTGATTTTTTTGTATCAACACTCCTTGGTGATATGTCTCCATCCCTAGCTACCTATTAAATATTGGCAGTCATTGATTCTTCTTCAATATCCTCACCTAATCGTTCACCCTTGTCATCACCTACCTCCCGAAGAGCCAAAGTATTTGGTTCATCTTTTTTAGCTATCATTCCCAGCTCCCTTTGACCACTGTTGTTAATAAGAAGACCCTTAGGCATTATACCGCTAGTAAAACTGAAAGTTTTCCTAGCTAAAATTCCATGATCATAACCTGTGGGAGCAGCAATCTGAATGGCATTGTTATTCTGCCTAGTTTCAACTGTACCTGCCTTAAAAGCAAGTTATGTTTGATCATGAGCCTTCCATGTTGCCTCCTTGAACACCCTAGCACTCAATTCCCTGGTTGTCATTGCCTCTTGTAGTGCCTTGAACTGAAGATCGTAGACATCACTCAAATTAGGGTTCACTATAGCAAGCAACTCATAAATTAGTGTTTCATTGCCTTGTGATATATTAATTGCGTCTGTTTGATCAGATAACCTTATTGTATTCTCTAGTACCTTAGCTTGAACACCCCCCAATTTTAACATCACATGAAAGATCCACCGGATCATCTCCACCTTTAGCCAACAACTAGACAGTGCCACTAGGGTTTACTGTTCCATTGGCTTGTTTATTTGCTGAAGCCTCCCCTACCGATCCACCCATTGAAATAGCCTCTTGATGTGATACTTTACCTGCTCCAAGTTATAAATTAGGTGGTAGTTTAGTAGCCCCTTCAACAACTTCAACCCTAGTTTGTGAACCCTTAGGGTTTACTATAGCATTAGGCCTCAAATAGTCTACCTTTTTGCTCATGCTTGTTGCCTCTTTCCTCCTTGCTCCTAGGACTATATTTTGTAGCTGTAGTATCCACCAACATCTCTAGTTGATCACTCCATAAATCTCTATCAGAACTTGCTTTATAGTTTACACCATTGTCCTTGGAATCATCATATGTTTGCGATGGAATGTAATGGCAGGAACGATTAGTAGTGACATTGAGTTACATCAGTTCCTCCTTATGTCACGACTTAAAATTCAACTGGTCACGATGGCGTCTATCGTAGTACTAGGCAAGCCGACAATCACAAAACAACTACTCATTTTTAAACTAAAAGTATGATGTAATAAATTTAGCAGTGATAAAACCTCATAAATACCCGATAAGCATAGTTGTGATTTAAATACAAAATTTCCAAAATACGGGTGTCACCGAGTACATGTGCTACTAAATGACAACATTGTCAGAATTTGTAATACAGCTGCCTGAAAAGATAGAACAATGCTAAATAAATTGAAAAGAAGGAGAGTCGAGGTCTGCTAACGCCAAAGGAACTACCTCAAAAGTCTCCAAGCAGATAATACTCCAAATCTAGTAACCACCGAGTCCACATGTACCTGGATCTACACACAAAGTGCATAGTGTACTATGAGTACAACCGACCCAATATACTCAATAAGCAAAAGGACTAACCTTGGGCTGAAAATATTGACGAGCTCAGATAGGCACAGCCCAAATCTAGATAATAATAGTATAGATATGAGACGAAAGTGACAGTATTATCTCTAAGTAATCTCATAATCAGTGTATACAGTATTGTAGACATGCTTTCAAGTTCAATAGTTTAGGCTCAATACTGATAAAATATTCCAAGAATAGCTAGCATGAGGAATATTACATCTCTATGTCTACATGTCAAATATGTATGTCACTGGTAATGCAACACAGTGATAAACTCAGATATTCATGCTCTCGGAGTATTGAACCTCACTTGGCACGCTCAATCGCTCAGCACTCTCAATCTTAAGTCAATAAAGTTTGTTGCGGTGTGCAGCCCGATCCCATAAATATCACTCACAATCAGGCCCTCAGCCTCACTTAGTCATCAGACTCTCCAGTCTCTTGGGCTCATAACTCTCAAGATAATCAGCCCAAACCATGATACATGATGTAATAATAAATGATAACGGAGACTGAGATATGATATGCAAATGATGAATACGATTGAGTAAATAACTGTAATTTAAGTAAATAACACAACAGCACAAAAGACCTTGGTGGGTCCCAACAGTACCAGCATAAAGCCTAGGCATGATTTCATACATGGATCGCAGCTCAATTTCTCTAACACATGGAGATTACATGAATAACAAGAATATTGGGTAACTACACAGTTCCACGAGATCAACCGAGTCACAATTACTATGGTGCACGGCCACATGCCTGTCACCTAGCATGTGCGCCACCTCAAAACCAACCACATAACAAGTAGTTCATGAATTCATACCCTCAGTATCAAGTGTAGAAGCATTACTTACCTTAAGTGTAAACCTCAACTCCAGTAAGTCCTTGCCTCGTGAATCAGTCTCCGTACGACTCGAATCTAGCGAAAAACAACTTAATACAATCGATACAAGATATAAGAGTCAATTCCATTTGACAAAGCTATGATCTTTAACAAAACTCAAAAAGTCAATCCAAAAAGTGAACCCCGGGACCACGTCTCAGAAACTAAAGAAAATTTCAAAATTTGAACACTCATTCAACAAAGAGTCCAGCCTTACCAAAATCATCCAATTTTGACCACAAATCGCTTTTATAATCCCCAAACTAAGGTCTATGAAGTTTCACAATTTTTCCCCAAATATTTCCAATGCAAAACACTAATTAAATGAAAAAACAATGATGTATTCACGTATAATAATCAAATCCGAGTTAGAATCACTTACCCCAATGATACCCATGTAAACCCCTCTAAACATCGCCACAAACTGGGTTCTCTAGGTCAAAAGATGAAGAATGAGTAAAAAAACCTCGAACTCACTATTTCTGACCAGTGATTTTGCTTTTGCGGACCACCAGCCACTTCTGCGGCTCTGCACCAATGGAAAATTCATCGCATGTGCTGCTTTAACTCAAGCCAAAGTCTCCACTTATGCGTTCCAAAACGTGCACCTGCAAATGGCGCCTTCTGCAGACGTGCCAGCGGACAAGGTCCGCTTCTACTACCTCTTTTCTGCATAATCGACTTCGCTCCTGCGAATCTTCTCTCGCATCTATGACCCAGCAGCACCCAGCTCACCTCCGCATATGCGTGTTGCCTGCCGCACCTACAGCCCATTCCTTGCAGGTGCGATTGCACCAGACCTGACCACACCAGCTCCAACAAAAGTCCCAATTTCAATCCGTTTTCCACCCGAATCAGACTCAAGCCCCCCTCCCACCGGGATCCCATTCGAACATACTAACAAGTCCTAAAACATCATACGAACTCAGTCGAGGCCTCAACTGACCATAAAACACAAATCATTCCATAATTCAAGCTTAATGATAGTAATGGATTTCTTATTTCTACAATCGACGCCGAAACCTCTCAAACCAACTCCGAGTGACCTCAAATTTTACATAAAAGTAATAAACGACACGACAGACCTATTCCAACTTCAAGAACAAAAATCTGATCCCGGTAACCACAAAGTCAACTCTCGGTTAAACTTCTCAACTCTCCTAATTTCAAATTTTCCAACTTTCGCTAATTCAAGCAAAAATCACCTACGGACCGCCAAGTCAATATCCGGACACACTCCTAAGTCCAAAATCACCATATGAAATCAACACAGAAAAAACATCAAGCACATGTAGTAAGATGTTATACTCACCTTAACCAGTGCAAACAACATGAAATTTCAGCCATGCACAGCCCACAACTATCGTCAATGACACCACAACACTATAGGTGTTGTATTATCTTCTTGAATCAACTTTTGGTGTTCAAGTGGGTGTGTAAGCACATGTAGTTCGCCTTGAAAATCCAATACATATGAAGGGGAGACTGACTCTTACCTTAAAAACAAGAACAACACGAAATCAGGGGTTACATACCTTCGAAGAACCCTCCGGAACAGCCACAGGATGAGGAACTTTGATCTAGTAAGCACCATGGGATTTATAGCATTGGATTCATGTTTTTATCATAGGTTTTCACCCTGGAACCATATTGGAACCGTTGGAGAGCAATTACAAGGGTTTAGAAACTATTTTGGACCAGATAAATGAGTTAAAAAGACTTAGAATTGCCTTAAGTATGAGCTGTAGTTTTACACCGACTTTGTGGGTCTCATGTGAGCAGCTTGTGCAGTCTCGGAAAAACAAAAACATCTCTTTACTCCAGTATCGTATTAACAAATGGTGAAATGCATTAAAAACTAGACTCGTAGATATTCAATTTGATAGGTATATCAACCCGTAATTCAAAGAATATTTAGAGAAAATATCAAATACATTTGACCTAATTTTTAGCACATTTATGAATGTAACTTGTGATGACCGTTGACAACTTTTGTTCCACAACTCCTTTGGCTTTAAAATATTATACAGGACTATGATACAACTAAAATAAATTATAAGATAACCTCCTTATAATATAAGGAAGCCCAGACTCACCCCAAAGTGCATGTTATAACATTCCAAACTTATCGACTTTCGACGAAACATATATTTCGTTAAGCGTCCAAGCTTCTCAACCCTCTTGGTACTTGTTATTAATGATATTAAAGATTTGTAACCTCCACTGTAATATGATTAACTTACTTTACGTACTTTTAAAATTGATCTCATTTCTAAGCTTACATCAATTGTTTACAACGTAGTCTTACGTGCGAAAACATAGGGTGTAACAGTATAAATGCCATATCAAGCATAGGTCTATGCATACATATCATCATCAAGCCTATGATGGCATCCCATAATGTCACCTCGGCCTTAGTAGGGGAGATCATCAATGTATATATGGCATTATATACGCACCACCACCAGATCGGCTGGCATACGTTTACTACTTCGCCTACTGAGGCTGAGATGATATGAAGGGATTCCCTCAAATGCTTGATGATGTTATGTATGCACATACCTATGCATCATATGAAATTTATACGCATATACACAAAAATAAATGCTTCATGATCCACTAAGCTATTCAGACTTACAGGTTGAGTCCTTTACTCCATCATTCTTTCATGTCTTTTATATACTATGTTTCATGCCTTACGCACTCGTTATATTATTCATACTTACATCCTTTTTGCCTGGGGACACTATATTTCCAGCCCCAGGTCACGATAAACAGGTTGACATTCCTCTTAGTAGACTATCTATTCACCGGAAAGTGATGGTGCTCCACTTGCTCCGGAGTTGCCTATTTTGTCATTATGCTTTGGAATCGTATTGATTGGTGTGGCGCAACCCTGTCCGGACCTCTATGAAACTTATGTACTCTTAGAGGCTTTTACACGGAAGTCATGCATATGAAAGATTGTATGGCCTTGTCGGCCTATGTTTTGAATGTACAAGTGATCATTTTGGTCTTATAGGCCCATATGTGACATGTATAAGTTTATATTCCTTGTTTGGTCAATCTATGTTAAGTATTCTCTTATGTTTTATTTTGGTTATCTCATGATGGCCTTTCTAGCGTATTTACCCATGATAGTTTGATAAGAAATATACGGTTCATTGGTACTTGGTTGAGTCAGGCACCGGGTGCCGGTCGCGGCCCTTCGGTTTGGGTCGTGACAAAAGTTGTATCAGGGCACTTCTGTACTAGGGTTTTCTACAGATTGTGTCTAGTAGAGCCTCGTTTATGAGTGTGTTGTGCACCACATTTATCAAAATGAGGCTACATGACATATTTGATGTCATCCTCCTTTCTTATCTTAGGTTGTGCTATATAAGAATTCATTTTCCTAATGATATGTTATGTTTTATCCAACGCCTATGAATGCTACAGCAGCCCAGAAGAACAAGTGGTTGATGAGACAACTGGTCGAGCGCCACGAGTTACCTGGGCTGGGGGAGAGTCTTAGAGTGGGATTGCGTCTCAGACGTCACATATCCCACCCTCTGCAGAGGAGATCTGGGAGGCACCAGCTCCAGCGCCTCCCACTGTACACCTAGCACCCCGACAAGATGCACCAGGTCGAGATGAGAGACGTTATTCAGCTATTGACTCGATTAGTAGCCACATATGCTAGATGACAGGATGTAGGTATTGGCCATACAGATAGGGCCATCATTGCGAGGGTTCGTGACTTCATTAATTTGGACCCTTCGGTATTTCTTAGAGTACATCCAAAGGTATTTATCGATAGGATGCAAAGGACTTAGAATTGCCTTGAGTACAAGCTGTAGTTTTACACCAAGTTGTGGGTCTCATGTGACCTGCTTGTGTAGTCTCGGAAAAACAAAAATATCTCTCTACTCCAATGTCGTATTGACGAACGGTGAAATGCATTAGAAACTAGACTCGTAGATATTAAATTTGATAGGTATATCACCCCGTAATTCAAAGTATATTTGGAGAAAATATCAAATACATTTGACCTAAGTTTTAGCACATTTATGAATGTAACTTGTGATGACCTTTGCCAACTTTGGTTCCACAACTCCTTTGGCTTTAAAATATTATACAGGACTATGATACAACTAATATAAATCATAAGATACCTCCTTATAATATAAGGAACCCCAGTCTCACCCCAAAGTGCATGTTATAACATTCCAAACTTATCGACTTTTGATGAAACGTATATTTCGTTAAGCTTCCAAGCTTCCCAACCCTCTTGCTACTTGTTATTAATGATATTAAATATTTGTAACCTCCATTGTAATATGATTAACTTACTTTACGTACTTTTAAAAATGATCTCATTTCTAAGCTTACATCAATTGTTTACAACGTAGTCTTACGTGCGAAAACATAGGGTGTAACAGTATAAATGCCATATCAAGCATAGGTCTATGCATACATATCATCATCAAGCCTATGATGGTATTCCATAATGTCACCTCAGCCTTAGTAGGGGAGATCATCAATGTATATATGGCATTATATATGCACCACCACCGGATCGGCTGGCATACGTTGACTACTTCGCCTACTGAGGCTGAGATGATATGATGGGATTCCCACAAATGCTTGATGATGTTATGTAAGCACATACCTATGCATCATATGAAATTTATACGCATATACACAAAAAAAATGCTTCATGTTCCACTAAGCTATTCAGACTTACAGGTTGAGTCCTTTACTCCATCATTCTTTCATGTCTTTTATATACTATGTTTCATGCCTTACGCACTCGTTATATTATTCATACTAACATCCCTTTTTTCCTGGGGACACTATATTTCCAGCCCCAGGTCCCGATAAACAGGTTGACATTCCTCTTAGTAGACTATCTATTCACCGGAAAGTGATGGTGCTCCACTTGCTACGGAGTTGCCTATTTTGTCAGTATGCTTTGGACTCGTATTGATTGGTGTGGCGCAGCCCTGTCCGGACCTCTATGAAACTTATGTACTCTTAGAGGCTTTTACACGGATGTCATGCATATGAAAGATTGTATGGCCTTGTCGGCCTATGTTTTGAATGTACAAGTGATCATTTTGGTCTTATAGGCCCATATGTGACATGTATAAGTTTATATTCCTTGTTTGGTCAATCTATGTTAAGTATTCTCTTATGTTTTATTTTGGTTATCTCATGTTGGCCTTTCTCGCGTATTTACCCATGATAGTATGATAAAAAATATACGGTTCATTGGTACTTGGTTGAGTTAGGCACCGGGTGCCTGTCGCGGCCCTTCGGTTTGGTTCGTGACAAAAGTTGTATCAGGGCACTTCTGTACTAGGGTTTTCTACAGATCGTGTCTAGTAGAGTCTCGTTTATGAGTGTGTTGTGCACCACATTTATCAAAATTAGGCTACATGACATATTTGATGTCATCCTCCCTTCTTATCTTAGGTTGTGCTATATAAGGATTCATTTTCCTAATGATATGTTATGTTTTATCCAACGCCTATGAATGCTACAGCAGCCCAGAAGGACAAGTGGTTGATGAGACAACTGGTCGAGCGCCACGAGTTACTTGGGCTGGGGGAGAGTCTTAGAATGAGATTGCGTCTCAGACATCACATATCCCACCCTCTCCAGAGGAGATCTAGGAGGCACCAGCTCCAGCGCCTCCCACTGTACACCTAGCACCCCGACAAGATGCACCAGGTCGAGATGAGAGATGTTATTCAGCTATTGAATCGATTAGTAGCCACACATGCTAGATGACAGGAGGTAGGTATTGGCCATACAGATAGGGCCATCATTGCGAGGGTTCGTGATTTCATTAATTTGGACGCTTCGGTATTTCTTAGAGTACATCTAAAGGTATTTATCGATAGGATGCAAAGGACTTAGAATTGCCTTGAGTACAAGCTGTAGTTTTACACCAATTTGTGGGTCTCATGTGACCAGCTTGTGTAGTCTCGGAAAAACAAAAATATCTCTCTACTCCAATGTCGTATTGACAAACGGTGAAATGCATTAGAAACTAGACTCGTAGATATTAAATTTGATAGGTATATCACCCCGTAATTCAAAGTATATTTGGAAAAAATATCAAATACATTTGACCTAATTTTTAGCACATTTATGAATGTAACTTGTGATGACCTTTGCCAACTTTTGTTCCACAACTCCTTTGGCTTTAAAATATTATACAGGACTATGATACAACTAAAATAAATCATAAGATACCTCCTTATAATATAAGGAACCCCAGTCTCACCCCAAAGTGCATGTTATAACATTCCAAACTTATTGACTTTTGATGAAACGTATATTTCATTAAGCTTCCAAGCTTCCCAACCCTCTTGCAACTTGTTATTAATGATATTAAAGATTTGTAACCTCCATTGTAATATGATTAACTTACTTTACGTACTTTTAAAAATGATCTCATTTCTAAGCTTACATCAATTGTTTACAACGTAGTCTTACGTGCGAAAACATAGGGTGTAACAGTATAAATGCCATATCAAGCATAGGTCTATGCATACATATCATCATCAAGCCTATGATGGTATCCCATAATGTCACCTCAGCCTTAGTAGGGGAGATCATCAATGTATATATGGCATTATATACGCACCACCACCGGATCGGCTGGCATACGTTGACTACTTCGCCTACTGAGGCTGAGATGATATGATGGGATTCCCTCAAATGCTTGATGATGTTATGTATGCACATACCTATGCATCATATGAAATTTATACGCATATACACAAAAAAAAATGCTTCATGATCCACTAAGCTATTCAGACTTACAGGTTGAGTCCTTTACTCCATCATTCTTTCATGTCTTTTATATACTATGTTTCATGCCTTACGCACTAGTTATATTATTCATACTAACATCCCTTTTGCCTGGGGACACTATATTTCCAGCCCTAGGTCCCGATAAACAGGTTGACATTCCTCTTAGTAGACTATCTCTTCACCGGAAAGTGATGGTGCTCCACTTGCTACGGAGTTGCCTATTTTGTCAGTATGCTTTGGACTCGTATTGATTGGTGTGGCGCAGCCCTGTCCGGACCTCTATGAAACTTATGTACTCTTAGAGGCTTTTACACGGATTTCATGCATATTAAAGATTGTATGGCCTTGTCGGCCTATGTTTTGAATGTACAAGTGATCATTTTGGTCTAGGCCCATATGTGACATGTATAAGTTTATATTCCTTGTTTGGTCAATCTATGTTAAGTATTCTCTTATTTTTTATTTTGGTTATCTCATGATGGCCTTTCTGGCGTATTTACCCATGATAGTATGATAAGAAATATACGGTTCATTGGTACTTGGTTGAGTTAGGCACCGGGTGCCGGTCGCGGCCCTTCAGTTTGGGTCGTGACAAAAGTTGTATCAGGGCACTTCTAAACTAGGGTTTTCTACAGATCGTGTCTAGTAGAGTCTCGTTTATGAGTGTGTTGTGCACCACATTTATCAAAATGAGGCTACATGACATATTTGATGTCATCCTCCCTTCTTATCTTAGGTTGTGCTATATAAGGATTCATTTTCCTAATGATATGTTATGTTTTATCCAACGCCTATGAATGCTACAGCAACCCAGAAGGACAACTGGTTGATGAGACAACTGGTCGAGCGCCACGAGTTACCTAGGCTGGGGGAGAGTCTTAGAGTGAGATTGCGTCTCTGACATCACATATCCCACCCTCTCCAGAGGAGATCTGGGAGGCACCAGCTCCAGCGCCTCCCATTGTACACCTAGCACCCCGACAAGATGCACCAGGTCGAGATGAGAGATGTTATTTAGCTATTGACTCGATTAGTAGCCACACATGCTAGATGACGGGATGTAGGTATTGGCCATACAGATAGGGCCATCATTGCGAGGGTTCGTGATTTCATTAATTTGGACGCTTCGGTATTTCTTAGAGTACATCCAAAGGTATTTATCGATAGGATGCAAAGGACTTAGAATAGCCTTGAGTACAAGCTGTAGTTTTACACCAATTTGTGGGTCTCATGTGACCAGCTTGTGTAGTCTCGGAAAAACAAAAATATCTCTCTACTCCAATGTCGTATTGACAAACGGTGAAATGCATTGGAAACTAGACTCGTAGATATTCAATTTGATAGGTATATCACCCCGTAATTCAAAGTATATTTGGAGAAAATAGCAAATACATTTGACCTAATTTTTAGCACATTTATGTATGTAACTTGTGATGACCTTTGCCAACTTGTGTTCCACAACTCCTTTGGCTTTAAAATATAATACAAGACTACGATAGAAGTAAAATAAATCATAAGATAACCTCCTTATAATATAAGGAACCCCAGTCTCACCCCCAAAGTGCATGTTATAACATTCCAAACTTATCAACTTTCGATGAAACGTATATTTCGTTAAGCTTCCAAGCTTCTCAACTTTGTTAAAAAGAGCGGATTTGTGATTAGGATAGGAATATACTTAATCACCATGCTTAATTAGATAATCGCGTTCTTCATGCATTCTTGCTAGATTAATTCCACAGGAATATAGGCATTAATCTTGTGAGGAATAGGCGACTAGTACTTCGGAAGAAGGCTATGAGTATCATTATCAATTAATTAGCAATCTTACATTAACTATATGAACGATAAGTGAATTAGAACGCAATAGGATTGGAAGTAAAATCACAACCCTGGAATCTTTGTTTTATTGATTACAAAATACATAATTGTTCTTTGCAATTACTAGATTTAAATTAGAATTACAATTTAGAATAAACTATATACTAAACTTGATCTTTGCTTGATTAAGTAACGATATTAGTTGTTATAAAGTAGTTAGCTTAAGTCCCTTGGGTACGATAATCTGGACTCATTGTCCTATATTAATTGTCGATCACGCATACTTGCGTGTGCGTAAGGGAGCAACATGTGCACTTTATTTATAAAAATGAGGCTACATGACATATATGATGTCATCCTCCCTTCTTATCTTAGGTCGTGCTATATAAGGATTCATTTTCCTAATGATATGTTTAGTTTTAAGCTATGCCTAAGAAGGCTACAGCCGCCCAGAAGGACAAGTGGTTGATGAGACAACTAGTCGAGTGCCACGAGTTACCTGGGCCGGGGGAGAGTCTTAGAGTGAGATTGCATCTCAGACATCAGATACCCCACCCTCTCTAGAGGAGATTTGGGAGGCACCAACTCCAGCGCCTCCCACTGTACACCTAGCACCCCGACAAGATGCACCAGGTCGAGATGAGAGATGTTATTCAGCTATTGAATCGATTAGTAGCCACACATGCTAAATGACAGGAGGTAGGTATTGGCCATACAGATAGGGCCATCATTGCGAGGGTTCGTGATTTCATTAATTGGACCCTTCGGTATTAATTAGAGTAGATCCAAATGAGGACCCTCAGGTATTTATCGATAGGATGCAAAGGACTTAGAATTACCATAAGTATAAGATGTAGTTTTACACCGACTTTGTGGGTCTCATGTGAGCAGCTTTTGCAGTCTCGGAAAAACAAAATTATCTCTCTACTCCAATATTGTATCGACAAACGGTGAAATGCATTAGAAACTAGACTTGTAGATATTCAATTTGATAGGTATATCACCCCGTAATTCAAAGTTAATTGGAGAAAATATCAAATACATTTGACTTAATTTTTAGCACACTTATGAGTGTAACTTGTGATGACCTTTGCCAACTTTTGTTCCACAACTCCTTTGGCTTTAAAATATAATACAGGACTATGATAAAACTAAAATAAATCATAAGATAACCTCCTTATAATATAAACAACCCCAGTTTCACCCCAAAGTGCAGTTATAACATTTCAAACTTATCGACTTTCGATGAAACGTATATTTTGTTAAGCTTCCAAGCTTCCCAACCCTCTTGGTACTTGTTATTAATGATATTAAAGATTTGTAACCTCCATTGTAATATGATTAACTTACTTTACTAACTTTTAAAAATGATCTCATTTCTAAGCTTACATCAATTGTTTACGACGTAGTCTTACGTACGAAAACATAGGGTGTAAAAGTATAAATGCCATATCAAGCATATGTCTATGCAAACATATCATCATCAAGCCTATGATGGCATCCCATAATGTCACCTCGGCCTTATTAGGGGAGATCATCAATGTATATATGGCATTATATACGCACCACCACCGGATCGGCTGGCATACGTTGATTACTTCGCCTACTGCGGCTGAGATGATATGACGGGAAGCCCTCAAATGCTTGATGATGTTATGTATACACATACCTATGCATCATATGAAATTTATACGCATATACACAAAAACATATGCTTCATGATCCACTGAGCAATTCAGATTTACAGGTTATGTCCTTTACTCCATCATTCTTTCATGTCTTTTATATACTATGTTTCATGCCTTACGCACTCGGTAAATTATTCATACTAACATCCGTTTTGCCTGGGGACACTATATTTCCAGCCCGCAGGTCCCGATAAACAGGTTGACATACCACTTAGTAGACTATCTACTCACCGGAAAGTGATGGTGCTCCACTTGCTCCGGAGTTGCCTATTTGTTCAGTATGCTTTGGACTTGTATTGATTGGTGTGGCGCGGCCCTGTCCGGACCTTTATAACATTTATGTACTCTTAGAGGCCTTTACACGGATGTCATGCATATGAAAGATTGTATGGCCTTGTCGGCCTATGTTTTGAATGTACAAGTGATCATTTTGGTCTTATAGGCCCATATGTGACATGTATAAGTTTGTATTCCTTGTTAGGTCAATCTATGTTAAGTATTCTCTTATGTTTTATTTTGGTTATCTCATGACGTCCTTTCTAGCGTATTTACCCATGATAGTATGATAAGAAATATACGTTACATTGGTACTTGGTTGAGTTAGGCACCAGGTGCCGGTCACGGCCCTTCGGTTTGGGTCGTGACAAAAGTTGTATCAGGGCAGTTCTATACTAGGGTTTTCTACAGACCGTGTCTAGTAGATTCTCGTTTATGAGTGTGTTGTGCACCACGTTTATAAAAATAAGGCTACATGATATATATGATGTCATCCTCTTTTCTTATCTTAGATCGTGCTATATAAGGATTCATTTTTCTAATGATATGTTATGTTTTATGCAATGCCTAATAAGGGTACAGCCGCCCAGAAGGACAAGTGGTTGATGAGACGACTAGTCGAGCGCCACGAGTTACCTAGGCTGGGGGAGAGTCTTAGAGTGAGATTGCATCTCAGACATCACATACCCCACCCTCTCCAGAGGAGATCTGGGAGGCACCAGCTCCAACGCCTCCCAATGTACACCTAGCACCCCGACAAGATGCACCAGGTCGAGATGAGAGATGTTATTCAGCTATTGACTCGATTAGTAGCCACACATGCTAGATGACTGGACGTAGGTATTGGCCATACAGATAGGGCCATCATTGCGAGGGTTCGTGATTTCATTAATTTGGACCCTTTGGTATTAATTAGAGTAGATCCAAATGAGGACCCTCAGGTATTTATCGATAGGATGCAAAGGACTTAGAATTGCCTTGAGTACAAGCTGTTGTTTTTCACCGACTTTGTGGGTCTCATGTGAGCAGCTTGTGCAGTCTCGGAAAAACAAAAATATCTCTCTACTCCAAGGTCGTATCGACAAACGGTGATATGCATTAGAAACTAGACTCGTAGATATTCAATTTGATAGGTATATCACCCTGTAATTCAAAGTATATTTTGAGAAAATATCAAATATATTTGACCTAATTTTTAGCCCATTTATGAATGTAACTTGTGATGACCTTTGCCAACATTTGTTCCACAACTCCTTTGGCTTTAAAATATAATACAAGACTATGATACAACTAAAATAAATCATAAGATAACCTCCTTATAATATAAGGAACCCCAGTCTCACCCCAAAGTGCATGTTATAGCATTCCAAACTTATCGACTTTCGATGAAACGTATATTTCGTTAAGCTTCCAAGCATCCCAACCCTCTTTCTACTTGCTATTAATGATACTAAAGATTTGTAACCTCCATTGTAATATGATTGACTTACTTTACATACTTTTAAAAATAATCTTATTTCTAAGCTTACATCAATTGTTTACGACGTAGTCTTACGTACGAAAACAGAGGGTGTAACAGTATAAATGCCATATCAAGCATAGGCTATGCATACATATCATCATCAAGCATGGCATCCCATAATGTCACCTCAGCCTTAGTATGGGAGATCATCAATGTATATATGGCATTATATACGCACCACCACCGGATCGGCTGGCATACGTTGATTACTTCGCCTACTGAGGCCGAGATGATATGATGCGATGCCCTCAAATGCTTGATGATGTTATGTATGCACATACCTATGCATCATATGAAATTTATACGTATATACACAAAAATAAAAGCTTCATGATCCACTGAGCTATTCAGACTTACAGGTTGAGTCCTTTACTCCATCATTCTTTCATGTCTTTTATATACTATGTTTCATGCCTTACGCACTTGGTACTTCATACTAACATCCATGTTGCCTGGGGACACTACATTTCCAGCCCGCAGGTCCCGATAAACAGGTTGACATTCCTCTTAGTAGACTATCTATTCACTGGAAAGTGATGGTGCTCCACTTGCTCCGGAGTTGCCTATTTGTTCAGCATGCTTTGGACTTGTATCTATTGGTGTGGCGCGGCCCAGTCCGCACCTTTTATGACATTTATGTACTCTTAGAGGCCTTTACACGGATGTCATGCATATGAAAGATTGTATGGCCTTGTCGGCCTATGTTTTGAATGTACAAGTGATCATTTTGGTCTTATAGGCCCATATGTGACATGTATAAGTTTGTATTCCTTGTTAGGTCAATCTATGTTAAGTATTCTCTTATGTTTTATTTTGGTTATCTCATGACGTCCTTTCTAGCGTATTTACCCATGATAGTATGATAAGAAATATACGTTACATTGGTACTTGGTTGAGTTAGGCACCAGGTGCCGGTCGCGGCCCTTCGGTTTGGGTCGTGACAAAAGTTGTATCAGGGCAGTTCTGTACTAGGGTTTTCTATTGACCGTGTCTAGTAGAGTCTCGTTTATGAGTGTGTTGTGCACCACATTTATGAAAATGAGGCTACATGACATATATGATGTCATCCTCCCTTCTTATCTTAGGTCGTGCTTCATAAGGATTCATTTTCCTAATGATATGTTATGTTTTAAGCAATTCCTAAGAATGCTACAGCAGCCCAGAAGGACAAGTGGTTGATGAGACAACTGGTCGAGCGCCACGAGTTACCTGGGCCGGGGGAGAGTCTTAGAGTGAGATTGCGTCTCAGACATCACATACCCCACCCTCTCCAAAGGAGATCAGGGAGGCACCTGCTCCAGCGCCTCCCACTGTACACCTAGCACCACAACAAGATGCACCAGGTCGAGATGAGAGATGTTATTCAGCTATTGACTCGATTAGTAGCCACACATGCTAGATGACAGGACGTAGGTATTGGCCATACAGATAGGGCCATCATTGCTAGGGTTCGTGATTTCATTGAGTTGGACCCTTCGGTATTAATTAGAGTAGATCCAAATGAGGACCCTCAGGTATTTATCGATAGGAGGCAAAGGGCTTTGATGGTAATGGAGTCCGCTGAGACCGAGTTTATTGATCTAGCTTTTTATAGGCTTCGAGATGCTGCAGTTAATGGGTACGAGTCTTAGGAGTTGTATAGAGGTGAGTATTCCCTTCCAGCAGTATCGCAGGAGTTTACAAAGGCTTTTCTTCGTCATTGTTTGCCACCAGAGCTTAGAAGGGCCATAGTTGATAGGTTCTTGACCCTTTGGCAGGGTAATACGAGTGTTCGAGAGTACACCCTGTAGTTCGATTATTTGGCTATGTATGCTCCCGCTATTGTAGCTACGATGGAGGATCGGGTTCACTGGTTCGTGATGGGGTTGGAGCCGCACCTGCTTAATGATTGTGTATTGGTCTCACTTCAACCAGGCATGGATATTTCTCATACTTTCGCATATGCTAAGGGTGTAAAGGAGTGTAAGTAGAAGCAGAGGGCTGATCGTGAGCATGATAGGGGCTTGAGTAAGAGAGAGAGATCTTCAAGCCCTTTTGGTGAGTTTTGAGGCAGTTAGAGACAACCTTATCCGAGGCATCCAGCCCAGCCATTGGCTAGTGCACCCCCTCAGTTTGTCGGTAGGAGATTTTATCATTCCAAACATTCAGGGCCCATTCCGCCCTACCATGCCAGGTATGATTCTACCGAGCCTTATGATGGTCGGGTACGTTTTTACCAAGCCTATTAAGGCCGGGTACGATAATAATGATGCCTACAGAGGTGTATGTTTTATAAGTTTGTGTATATATGTATGTGCATCATGCATTCATGTCAGTAGCCCTCAGAGGTACCTAGATGTTACAAGTTGTATATTCTCTATCCCTGTTTACATTATTATTCTTACTTATGCTTTGCTGCCTTACATACTCACTGCTTTATTCGTACTGAAGTCCTTTTATTTGGGGATGCTGCATGTCATGCTGCAGGTCCTGATAGACAGGTAGGCGAAGCTCCCCCACTACAGTAGGCTGCCCAATTTTACGGTTATTGGCGAGATCCCTTCTCCGGACTTGCCGTGGTCTTCGTATGCATTTTTGTTATAGGCGTTATGGGTATGTCGGGGCCTTGTTCCAGCAATGTTGCATCACTTATGTTCCATTAGAGGCTCATAAACATGTGCCGACTCATATATAGTTTCGATTGCCTTGTCGACTAATTTTTGTTGTATAGTCTCTCATGGCAGCTTGTCAGCTTGTACCTTATACATAGCTTCATGACAGCCTTGTCGGCTCCTGACATATAAGTTCATCCCATCATCTGCCATTGTTGGTTGTTTAGGATTTATGTCTACCATTTATACTGATCTCATCGGCCCTTATAGATAATAACAAAAGTTAGATAAAATGTGTTTTGGTGCTTGGCAAGTTTGGCCTGGGTGCCAGTCATGGCACTCCAGTTTGGGTTGTGACACCATTGGAATTAGAGATGGAAGTGTGATTTGATGAAGGCTGAAGTTTGCTTGTTTTCTTATGTCTGAGAGCTGGTTGTTCATCTGGTCAAGTTTGATTTGACCTGTGATTTGCCTTGGAAGGTCAAAAATGTTCTCAAAATGGGTGATTTGAGGGAGATCATGGTGGACATTAGATAAAGAATTTGCAGGACAATTAGCTTCCCTATTAATATGAGAGCATTTGAATTCATGAAACTGGGAGCATAGGTCAATCAACTTCCGCAGCTGCATCTCTAATCTCCAAGGAGGCTCAAATTCATGGTTGATCCAATGAACAAGTAGTGTATAGTCAGCTTCTAAATGCACTTTGAAGTGGCAATTCTCCATGCACCACTTTATGCCAATAATGTCTGCTTTAATTTCTGCCATGTTATTGGTTCATTCTACAAGTGGACTTGCTATGGCATGGATAAATCTCCCTAGATGATCTCTAATAATTGCCCCTGCACCAATTTTTCCTGGATTGTTGAGGGCAATGCCATCATTGTTCAGTTTGACAAATCCATCCTTAGGTTTGTGCCAGGTCAACTGTGATGTGCATATGTGATGTTGCATTGTTTCAACTGTGGAGTAAATTTCATTCCAATGAAAAGAAGGATAAGTGGCTCTGAGGAGATGGTTGATGTCAGAATTGATGGTTGGTACCCATATAGGTTTCTCAAGGGTGTGAGGAAAAAAATGGATTGGGATTTGAATGATATCAGGGATTTTATGGGCTGGGACTTGGTTGTGGAGCATCTGAAAATCCCATTTTCAAGAATCCTTGAAATGAGAGACAGTGATGTTGCCTGGCCTTCCTTCATCGGTTTTGTAGCTAGCTAAAGGACTTGTTCCCAGCCAATTATCCCAAATGAAAACTTGCATTGCCTGAATGTAGCCTCCAGTTTATGTGTGCTTCTGCTTCTTTCTTGTTACATATTATTTTCTTCCAAGTTTGCAATTGGCCAGAGTGATATTTCTTTGATATTAGGTATGATCTTTTGTAGTATTTGGCTAGTAAGAAGGTGCTCCACAAAGACTATTTTGTTCTAATTCCATCATTTTTGAATTCCATAGCCTTACAAACATTAGGCACGGTTCTAAAACCAACACCCCCTTCTTCTTGTGGATATGATAGGTTCTCCCAAGAAGCCCAATGGTATTTTCTTTTGTCCTTCTCCATGCCCTATAAAAAATTAGTAACAAGTCTTTCTAGCTGTTTCATGACAATTTTGGGCGGTGAAACAACTGATAGCAGGTGAATGGGGAGGGATTGCAGCACATATTTGATGAAAGTAGCTCTTCCTCCATAAAAAAGCATTCTGCTGTGCCATCCTCTGATTCTACTCAGTATTTTGGATATCTATCCATTGAAGTGTAGAATTCTTTTTCGTCACAATGTAGAGATGGCAACCAAGGCATGTGATTGGTGATTCTTTCATAGCAAAACTAGTGACTTGAGATATCGTAGAAACATTGTAGTGGAGAACACAAATGGGAGTCATGAAATGGCTCTTAGCCTTGTTTATCAACTGTCCATAAGTATTATAATAATCCCCTAAAATTCTCATAATCTTCTGTAAGGATACCGTGCTGCCTGATGTGAATATGATAATATCATCTGGAAAGCTCAAATGGTTGACTTAAGGACCCCTTTTTCCATGTAAAAACCATTGAAGAACTAGTCATTGTTGAGATTGTTGAGCATTATGGAGAATAGTTCTGCCCCAATGATGAAGAGGAATGGTGCCAAGGGATCTCCTTATTTTAGACCCCTAGTGAATTTGAGAAAACCATGCCTGGTTCCTTTTACCACTACAGAGAACCAATTATTGGACATGGTTCTCCAGATCATGACAATAATCATCTTATTGAACCTCATTCTTCTAAGAATGATGCATGTAAAACTCCAAGACACTCTGTCATAGGCCTTTTCCATATCAAGCTTCATAACAACAGTTGCCCCAGTGTTTGATTTTTTAATGCCTTGGACAATCTCCTGAGCCAGCATGATATTTTCAGAGATACTTCTTCCTCTAACAAAACCAGACTGGTTGGTAGAGATGATGTTTGGTAAGACTGGTGCAAGCCTGGAACGGATTAGTTTAGATATGATCTTGTTGATTTAGTTGCATAGGCCAATAGGTTTGAATTAAGTGAAAGAGTTAGGAAATTCAACTTTTGGAAGAAGGACCAGGCAGACATTTTTCATATATCTAGGCATGTCAATACCTCTAAAGAAGTCAAGAACCACATTGAGCAAATCATTTTTGATAACATCCCACCAAGCTTGGTAGAATTTTCCATTCGTTCCATCTGGTCTAGCTGCACTGTTTGGGTTCGTGGAGAAAACAACTTCCTTTAGTTCACTTATAGTAGGATCCTTGGTTAGATTATTGTTGTCCTCTGGAGTGAATATGGTAGGGATAAAAGAGATAAGATCTTCTATAATGAGGCCCCCTTGTTCAATAAAAAGATTTTCAAAGTAGTTGCAAGTAGCTTCACCTATTGCTTCATCACCCTGGATCCAATCCCCCTCTTCATCCTTGATTTTGCGAATATAAAGCTTTCTTCTTCTACCCCTTATCAAGCTATGAAAATATTTTGAATTGGCTTCACCATCCTTGAACCATTGCAATTGAGTTTTTTGTTTCAGAACTTCTTCTAATTTCAAGTGTCTGGTGTATTGAGCCTGTAGATTTGTAGATTTTGCACCATTTGCTCAAAGAACTAGAAAGAGCCTTGAGCTTTTAGTGAAAGATCCACATAGCACTTCCATTGATAGGACCATTCCACACTTCCTGAACTAGAGGCATAAAGGATTCATTCTTTACCCAATAGTTGAGGAATATAAAGTATTTCTTGATTGATTCTTGTCTCACATTCGTTTTAATCATAAGCGGACAGTGATCCAAGCCAGTTAAAGCCATGTGAGTGACGGTAGCTGCAGGAAAGGAGCTTAGCTAATTGTCATTAGCTAAACCTCTGTCCAATCTTTTCCATACAATAGAGCATGGACCCCTTCCATTAGACCAAGTGTATCTAGGTCCATAGAAACTCAGGTCTGTCAGGCATTAGTCCTCAATCATGCTTAGAAAGTCAATGCTTCTGTTCATCTGGTAGGGAATTCCCCCAATCTTTTCCCCGATGGAAGAAATTACATTGAAGTCCCCAATTACACACCAAGGAATATTGCATATGGTATACCTATGTTTTAGATTCTCCTAGAGCGGAGCTCTCAATGCTGGTTTGCATTTGTCATACACGACTGTAAGCTGAACAATTTCACCAAGTTCAACATGCTTCAGTTCAATGGTCGTCTGTCGTTCATTTTGATACATAAGAGTGCTAGTGAAATCTTGATCCCAAGAAAGCCAAATTTTGTTATTGACATTGGCAGCAGCTTGGTTCATATAGAGCTGAATTCAGAAGTAATGAAGGTCGAAATCAAGGTGAAGGTTTTCCCAGAATGGTTATAACAAAGCAATAAAGGAAATTTTATGAATTTGTTTGAGTGTTTTGAGTCTCTCAATAGCTCCAGAGGTTTTGATACCTCTAACATTCCAAGTGATTGTACTAATCATTTAGTAATGGTGGGGGTTCTTGAGTTTTGTGGATTACTGCTACTTGCGGCAGCTTTGTTTCTGGTAAGTCTAGGTAAATGTCTCATTCTGGAAGGATTCTCATGAGAAAGTGTGACATTATCCTGTTCAGAAGCACCATTAACTGCTGCCAATAGGAGGTCACAATGCTGATCTTCATCAATAGCATCACTGAACCCATCATCCTCTTTTGAGGCCCTATTTAACTCATCCTCATACTGTATACGTCTGTACTCATCATCATCCTGACCCGAAGGTGAATGTTTGTTGAAAGAGATCATCAGAGCAGATTGACTCTCTATGACTGGTTCAGTATTTTCTGTATTGTGATGGGAAGCTTATCTTTGTTAGTGTGCCACTGCCATGTGAGTGTCATCTCCATTACTAGGTTTATAATTCTCCTTATGGTTTGGAGGATGCCTTGTCATTGGGGATTGTGTCTAAAAGTAGATTTCAGGAGCCTTATCAGTAGGTTCCTCTTATTGTTCAACTACATTGATACCTGTATTTTTCCATTGGAGAGCTCTTCTCTTTTTCTGACTTGGTTTATTCTTGTGTCTTTTAGGATGGATGTGAGCATCAGGAACAACATGACCTTTGTCTTTGACCATTCTTTTTGCTGCAAGTTGTTCTTCTTCACAATTGATCATTATCAGGATCATGAGCTTTATCTATTTGTGTACCAATAGAAACGGAGGTTTTAGAGTCATTCCTATGGTCAATCAAAGGTGCTAAAGAACACTCATGCAAAACATGAGGAATACCCACCCCTTTTGGAGCCCCGTCCTGCATGGCTATGGTTTTCTCCTGACCATTCTCCTTTCCTCTAACAACTTCAGCAGTACTCACAACATTAACAAGGGAATGGGAAGAGAGAGGATTCTGAGCCACAGAATCAGCATCATTCTCTAGTGCATTTGGAAGATCAATAGAGTTAGAGGCTGTCATATATGTTTTATCCTTTCGTTGTTTGGAGTTCTCAATTACCTGAGACCTCTTTTTTGACTGCATCACCTAGTGGTGATCTAAGGTTTGCTTTGGTACATATGTTTGACATTGCTTCTTATTCTGCTGTTGCTGTCCATTGAAATGCTTTCTTTTCTGCTTTTGCCACTCATCGTTTGAGGGAGTGACCCCTGATGTTTGGTGTTCTAGAGGGTTTTGTTGAGGTTCATTACTGGCTTCTTTATGTTGCTATTCTTTTTGATGTTGTCTTTTGTTCTGGCTTGTTGATGCTGCCCCAGAAAGATTTTGCTATTGTTGGCTTTTCCTGATGTCATCCTATATGGCAGAGTCCTATTTTCTTTTATTTTCTTCATCGTCGATTCTAACTTGACAGAATGCTGGAGTGTGGTTCAAGTGTTTGCAATACATGCAGTAATTAGGAATGTTTTCATATTGCACTTCCTGTAATTGTCCATCACCATTTACATCTTGGTTCTCATCAAATCCTAACCACACATGATGTGGTCTACGTTTTGTAAGATCAATGTGCATCTTGACTTTGGCCACAGTCCCTCTTGTTTTATGAAATGATGCCAGGTCTAAGTGTAAGACTATCCCAATAGAAGATAGCAGCACTGTGAGGACCTCCATGTAATAGAAATGTCAAGGTAGTTCAGGGATGACAACCCACAGTGGAATTATAGGAGAGTCATCAGTTGGATTGAAGGTAGGTCTCCAGGCTTCAAGCTTCATCATTTGGCCTTGTATGTACATAACTTGCCTAGTCTATACAGTGACATGATCATACTCATTGTCTGGGTCTATATAGATTGTCCTACTATTGAAGTGTGCTATCTTTACTCCACCTTTCAATTCAGTTTGAGTTACAAAGCTTTTTCTTTTAACCTCTATTCTAGGTATGGTATTGGAGAATTTTCTAACAATTGTGTATTTGCACCTAGCTGTGAGCTCGACCGTGTAGTCACTTCTGCTAAAGATCATAGATGGTTGACCTTGCTTTGTTGTGATCCCAGGTGGTGTGAACTGTGTCGGTTCAGTTTCTGCTTCATGTCTTGCTCTCAATTTGGTTACATATATGTGAGTGACTATGGGTGGTGGCGGGGCAGGGGAGTTGTTCAGTTGTTTGGCCTTCGAGATAGGGTCTTGAGTTTGGCTTTTAGTATTGGTTCTAGGTTGGGCTTGTTTGATTGTTGGCTCTGGTATAGGGGCTTTGGTCTGACTGGGCTTGTCAAGGTTTGATGACACTTTAGGAAGGTTATTTTGCTGGTGTTATGCTGGTTTCCTGGTACAGAGAATGGTGTTGGTGCATTTTTGTCTTCTACTTTTGGTTGTGTGGTAAGGGGTTAACAGTGTGATAGTTTGGGTTTGGTTGGGGTTGTTGTGCTGGTGAGACTTTAGGTGCTTCTTCTCTAGACTGGGCAACTATAATGGCTAAACCAGTAGCAGGAAGTAATAGATTTAAGTTATTGTTTTTGCTTGGACTATTACCTAGTATAGTGGGAATGTTGCTCGATTGAGTGTGAGGATGCTTTAATGGGTTAGAAACGTCTACATCACTTTGTACCACAATCAAGCCAGTAGAAGTAGCTTATGCATCTCCTCGAACAGGTGGTGGACCATCAGTTGCAGAAATCATTTTTTGCAATGTTGTGGAATTTGAGCCATTGAAGTCAGGTCAAGATGGATTAGGCACATTATCCTTACCTGCAGAAATAGTTTCTCATAAATTTTGTCCAATTTGGACATGTGTATCACCATGCGCGACCAACTGGTGCTCACCGTAGATATTCAGTTGATGGGGGACGACAATTCCGGTAGTGGAATTATTTGAAGTTTTGTGGAATGATAGCTCTTTAGGTGGATAACAATCTCCACTATTTGGCGTTCCAATATTTGACCCAGAAATTAACTAGGATTTTCAGAAGCTCCAAGGTAATTTTTTGCAACAGTGATATCTCCATAATGTGTAGCAGCTGGGTCAGATTTGGTAGGGGAGCCTAGTTGGGGTTTGTGTGCATTGTTAAGGCGCTTTTTATGAGTTTGGTCTGGTGACTTTTCACCACCGGATAGTGGAGATGTGGCCATAAAGGTGCAACAACATCACCGTTCACCATAATCACGTTGGATTGGGTTGTGTATTGATGCAGCATGGTAAGCTTGTCGCTTATGCTTCTAGGAAACTAAGAAAGCACGAAAAGAATTACCCGACCCACGATCTAGATTTAGCTACGGTGATTCATGCACAAAAGTTGTGGAGGCACTATTTGTATGGTATTCATGTTGATATCTATGCTGACCATAAGAGCCTTCAATATATCTTCAAGAAAACGGAATTAAATTTACGTCAGAGGAGATGGCTAGAGCTACTGAAAGACTATGACGTTGATATTCAATACCATCCAAGGAAGGCAAATGTTGTAGTCGACGCCCTCAACCGTAGATCTATTGGTAGCCTATTGTGTTTACAATCAGAGAAGAGTGAGATAGCCCATGAGATTCATCAGCTAGTTTGTCTTGGAGTTCGATTAGTGGATCTAGGTGATATCGGAGTTACTATTCAGGACACGTCAGCATCCTCTTTAGTAACTGGAATAAGGAACGCCTGTGTGAGGATCCTGTGTTAGGTCATTACAGAGATACATACCCTCAGTAGGATAAGACACCATTTGAGATTACAGTAGATGGGATCTTCTAATATCGAGGACGATTAGGTGCCCCTAATGTTGCAGGGCTGCGCCGGCAGGTTACCGGACAAACTCACTATTCTTGTTATTTTGTTAATCAAGGAGCAATAGAGATGTATCATGATATCAGGGAAATATATTGGTGGGACTAAATGAAAAAGGATATAGCAGAGTTTGTTGCTTAGTGCCCTAGTTGTTTGCAGGTTAAGATTGAGCATCAGAAATCCCGTGGATTATTCCAGGCTATAGAGATTCTGACTTAGAAATGGGAAATAATTAATATGTATTTCATCATAGGCTTACCTCGTACCCAGTATAAGTCCGATTCCATATGGGTGATTGTTGATAGACTTACAAATTCAGCCAATTTTCTCCCTGTCAAGACTGCACATTTAGCAGAGGATTATGCATGGCTTTACATTAAGGAGATATACGACTTCAAGTTGTCCCTATATCTATTATCTCAAATAGAAGTGCTTAGTTTACAGCTAAATATAGGAGGTCCTTCAAGGAACGATTGGGGACTCAAATAAGACTTAGCACCTCATTTCATCCACAGACAAACAGTTAGGTTGAGTGTACTGTTCAGACACTTGAGGATATGTTATAGGCTTGTGTGATAGTCTTCAGGGGTAGCTGGGATGATCATCTACCTCCTATCGGATTCGCGTATAATAATAGCTATCATTCCAGCATTCAGATGGCTCTATACGAAGCTCTTTACAGACGGAAGTGTAGGTCACCTATCGGATGGTTCGATGTCGGAGAAACTAAGTTAGTAATACCACCGTTGGTACAACAAGCACTTGAGAAGATTAAGCTTATACAGGAAAGACTATTAGCTGCTCAAAGTCATCATAAGTCTTATGCAGATAATCGATGACGAGAATTGGAGTTTCAGGTAGACGATTGGGTATTCATAACGGTGTCACCGATGAAAGGCGTTATGAGATTCCGTAAGAAAGGAAAGCTTAGCCCTCGGTACATTGGACCTTATAATATCATAAGTAGAGTAGGCCAGGTAGTATATGAGTTATACTTGCCTTCCAACTTGGATTTTGTACAACATTGTTTCATGTGTCTATGCTCCGTAAGTGTATCGGAGATCCTTCTAGAGTCGTTCAAGTTGACGATGTTAAGGTTACAGAGCAGCTATCATATGAGGAAGCTCCCATTGCTATATTAGATAGACAAGTTCGCGGATTGATAACTAAGGACGTAGCTTCGGTTAAAGTACTTTGGAGAAATAATAATATGGAAGGGATGACTTGGGAAGCTGAAGAAGACATGAAGTCAAGGTATCCTCACTTGTTTCCGATTCCAGAGGAGGATCAGATTGAGACATCATAGCCTTTAGGTGTCTGTATGTCGCTGGATTCTTATTTTAGTTATTGTCATCGGTCGTGTAAGGCCACTAGTGTTATTCATAATTGTGTCACTGTGTGGCTTTGTATTGTTAGGTTTGCTGTGTGACAGGTTGGTCGTAGCACCGTTACAGAGGAGACTCTATCAAGATTTCTATAGATCTCTAGGAGTTTAACATTCGAGGACGAATATTTCTAAGGGGGGAAGGATGTTACATCTCGTACCTTTGCACATCGAGTTGTGTCATAAGTACTCTACATAAGATTAAAGAGGAAGATTATCCTTGAGATTATAAGTATTCATATCATGTTTAACAAGTGCTAAGTACATGTTGGAAGAGATTAGAAGCTGAGTAATTTAGAAAGTTAATGAGGATTTGTTATGATGTTAAGATAGCATATACTAGCATGTAAATATGCGTAATACACATGATTAGCATAATATAGGTCCTATAATTAGTAGAGAAATGTTGAGGTGCTTATGTGTATATATGTATTCCTTGTAAAAGGTCTATTACCATGTAAAGACAAATGTTGCCTCTTCCATCGTCACCTTAGTCATTACAAATTGATATATATCATATCTTCAAAGTGAAGGAGGTTATTTAATAGGTTCTGCACGTTATACAATTCTTAAAAGCACCATCTCGGTCAATGAGAATCTCTTTACAATTGCACCAAACGGACAGCCCTCTTTAAGCAAACTATCTTTGAATTTTAGTCTTGGTTTGGGGGTTTTGGTTGTAAAGGTGTTGGGAAGGCTTCTCTCTAGTTTATCCTATTCCTTTTCTTCATGTAATTAAGGTAAGAATTCAGCAGTCTTTCTAGATCAATTCATCTTCAGTTTGGTGAAATTTCACTTTATGTTCTTATTGATGTAGAAATAAAAGTTCTTGTAGTCTATTTGAGGAGGTTTTGGTTGTATTTAAGGGCTGGAAATATAGTTACAAATATGTATATGTGTTGTTGTTCTTGTTGTCCAAGGTGATATCCTACTCTTCTCTATTTATTTGAGGTAATTTGGATAATAGTTTGGTTACTGATGAAGAACTTGTGAAATATAGGTTAAAAGTCATAATTAATATTTTTTGTTTGTAGGAGCGGATTGATGTGTTACTGAAGGAGTTTCGTTGTATATATCTAGCTACTTGACGTTGTGGTTATGTGGTTGTGGCTCTGTTACATGATTATGAATTAAGGAAGAGCGTAAGGATATCGTATACAAGTGTAGATTAGACTGTTTTGGTGTATACTCATGTATATTGATGCATTGAGTTCAGAAAGGAATTAATTGAAGTCCTTGTTTGTTGTTTTGGTTGCTGATTTGTAGGGTAATTAAGATAAAGTAAAGGAAATGATTACCCTTTTTATTTTAGAATCAAGTTGTCATTTGAGATACATGATATACTATCACCATCTAAGGTGTAGATATATTTCTCTGTTATAGGGTTGGTACGCTAGTTGACATAAGCTTGTTATTGAGTTGCATTTATGACTTGAAGTATGTTAAGGCTATCCCTTCTTTCATTTTGGCATGATCCATATGATACAACAAAATGAGCAAACGCGCAACATTCACAAATGACTCTATTCTTAGAAGTACTAGGGTTGCCTATGTTGTCGATTCCCCCTAAGTCCTATTATTATATTGCCTGTTCATGGGTCTCATAAAATATGTAAGTTGATAAAGATTATTTCGTGATATTAACCAAAGGCATACTGATCTTATGACATCTCGAGACCTCTTATAGACTTATTTCATTATGCATTGCATTAATTAATACATGTATAGTGACCCATGACCAGATGGCATTATATATGCGTAGACTATATGTACATGGGGTATGGGGAAAGATTACAGCGTTATATACGCACCACCACCAGATCAGATGGTATACATTGAGCATTTCGCCCACTGAGGTCGAGATGATATGATAGGATTTTCTAAGAGGCATGATGATGTTATGTATGCATATACCTATACATGATATGACGTGTGTACGCATATGCATGACATTATAAATGTTTCATCATTCACAAAGCTATTCTGACTTATAGGTTGAGTCATTTACTCTATGTTTCTCTCATGTCTTTTATTTACTGACTTTCATGCCTTACATATTTGGTACATTATTTGTACCGATGCCCCTGTTCCCTAGGGACTGCATTTCTTGCTCGCAGGTGCAAGTGGACAGGCTAAAGGTCCCCCTTCTTAGGATCCTGGCTCAGCGAGAGTCAATGTGCTCGATTTGATCCGGAGCTGCTATGGGATTTTGGTATGATATTTCTGTATGCATAGATGGGTATGATGGGGCCCAGTCCGATCCTTTATATAGTTGTACACTCTATCTAAGGTCCGTAGACAGTCTTGTATAGTTGGATAGTATGTTGCCTTGTGGGCTCGCCCTACCGTATTCCGCCTGTATATGTATATATGTCCTTTGAGCATGTTTCCTCAAGTATGTTATTCACATGATTCAACAGTTTATTGGCAGATATTATGCATAACCTACCCTTATTTCATGTCTATATCTTATACATATGCTTAGGGGTGTTCTACAGGTAGTACTCAGGCACTCGTCATGGCCCATCGGTTTGGGTCGTGACGACTAGAGTCAATCATCACTGACAATGTAACCAATCTCAACAGCGATCTCAAGAGGGAGTTTCGCGAGAAGTTCATAATCGTTCATCATAACTCCACGGCCTACTGACCGCAAACGGATGGAGCAGTTGAAGCAGCCAACAAAAAGCATCAAAATAATCTTACGAAAGATATTGGATAATCACAGGAAATGGCACAAAAAGCTATCATACGCTTTAATGGGTTACTGGTTCACCATGAGAACATCTACCGAAGCAACGCCATACATGTTGGTATATGGCACCGAAGTTGTGATACCTACAGAGGTCAACATACCATACTTGCGGTCATTCAATAAGCCAGGTTAGATGAAGTAGAATGTACATGGGTCAGGCAGGAGCAACTTAAGCTCATTGAAAAAAAGAGAATGGACACAGTATGCCACGGTCAACTATATCAAAATAGGTTGGTCAGTGCATTCTAAAAGAAGGTGAACCTCGGCAATTCGCACCGGCGCAGTTGGGTTTGAAGAAATTATTCCCTGATCAAGAAGAAGCCAAGGGAAAGTTCGCACCAAACGAGCAAGCTTCCGATACGATTAAATCATATTGTAAATAGCAAATGATCTGTTCAACCAAGCGTAGCACCTTGTATATAGCGAGTTGCCGACCCCTCCAATCGAAGCCGTGTATATAGCAAATTGTATGCTCGACCAATTAGAGTACCTTGTACATATTGAGCCGTTGGCTTTGCCGATCAAAGCCCTGTATATAGTAAATTATTCGCTTCGCCAACTAGAGCATTTTGTACATATCGCACTATCACTCCGCCATATCGGAGATTACAAGTAGATAGTGGCAAACTTCATTGCTAACTTTGCCAATCGACCGACAAACCGTCTGATTCCGCCATATGTTCTGTCGATGGCCGCAATTTAGTTTTTCAGTCAAGTGTATCTCTTGGGCATGCTCCTTATTTGCTTATTTTATCCTAAATATTTTGATGTTTATTCATGCAGCCTACAGGCAATGTTACATTTTCAAGTCTGAAACTCCCATCATGCGGACATACTTTACATTTCAAGCCAACTACTCCCATCGCATGGAGATACTCCCATCGTGCGGAGATATTTCACATTTCAAGTCAACTATCCCCATCGCGTGGAGATACTCCCATCGTGGGGAGACTTAATGCTCCGACAACTATGGAACGGTACACAGCCCGGCTAACATTCAAGTCAATTTAAAGGCCTATCCCCAGTGTCCCGGATAATGCTCTAGAGCTCGGAGACTTCAGATTCAAATATCTTGTCGCCCCGATCCCAAATATCGGCTAGCCGGCATCCGGCATCATCATTCCTACATTATTTACATCATATCATAACATATCTGCATTATGATATATGGATATGTGTGTATTTTTTTTTAAGGGATCTAAACTCGCGACGTGGAACTCTTCTAAGTAGCAAACCATGCTACAACGCTATGAGGGACAACAAACTCATAAGTGGTCCAAGGATCAAAACTCAAACTCAAATTCGATGAAATAGATCTCTAAATCCCCCCAAAACCTTCCTTAACTCTTTCCTTAATCCTGCATATCATAATCTTTCCCAAAACCATATGCCGTCCGGCAATACAAGACCAAAGTCGAGACAAAATTGGTCTTGGTTCGATTTCTTTAACTGAAAACTCTTTTATCATCTCCGATCAAAGAGGAACAGCTGTTGACGGACAATTTTGACCATCCTTTTTAAATTAATTTACTTATACTTAACGATTTACAATAAATGTGTTGAAAATATTTTTGTATCAATAATAAATTAGTAATTAATAGTGATGGCATTAATAATTTAGCATTACATAATTATAAAATATACCATTACTGTTTTTGAGATTGTCAAAATAAATTTTGTATTTATTACATAAGTTTCACTTCGTAGTTGATTTAATAACTTAATCTTTAATTTTAGTTGACTAGCCCACTATATCAAATAATCATAAATTAATGTTATAACTTGAGAAACAAAGTATTTCAATAAATAAGTAAGTAATTACAATAATAGGTGGTGTATTTGATGATTTTAATTTCTATCTTGTTTTATTTGAATTAATTAAATTTAATTGAATTAATTTTAAATGGGTTAAAGACTGAATGACTATAATTGCAATTGCACTCCTAGACATAAATTGGCCATCTTTTAAATATAAATTAGCCCAATACATTGGCCCAACTCCCTCATCTAACCCAGTCTAAACGACCCTCCTGTCCAAGCTGCCGATCTACGCCACTCCTTGCGAACCAATAGAATTGAACCACATCACCTCTCTCAAACACTCACTGAAGAAACACACATATCTGAGTCGTTAATCCACTTGATCAACATCCCATGTTTAATCTTACTTTTCCTTTAATATTTAACGCTTTCGAGACCTCATCTCCACCTTTGAATTACAAAGATCCAACCATTCCCGAATTTAATCATAAAAACAGCTTTAAAATTTTTAAGTCTTGATTTATTAGGGTCGTTGGTCAAATGATCAAATGGCCCAAATTTCTTCCCTCAACACAAACCTTAGAGACCAGTTAGGTTACCCCCAACACCCTAACTCATTCCCTCGTTGACCAGCCGGGCCCTTTTCTCTTTGCCTCTCTGTTCTCTCTCAGTCTATCAAACCTGACCATCCCAAATCCTTTACAAATTCGTGAAAGGTCACAAATCAACCATGAAATCATCATCTTTGCCTTCTGAGTCCGCAAATCCTAATGGGTTTTTTCCTATTTCATCACTCAAATTCAAAACGCCCTAAATCTGAACCTTAGCTAAATAATGAAACTTAAAGTCTACTAATTTCTCTTGTGCTCTTTCAAATCGGAGCATGCATGAATATTTCTCAAAGCTTCATCGTGATTATTCGAGGTCCAGAGGTCAAATGCAATGACCTCTGGACATTGAAGCTTTGTCCGATGGGTCTTTGCCTTTAACGGTCGACCTCTCTCATCTCAGGTAAAATCCTTATTGTTTTCCCCTCCATCTCTTCAATTTTCGCTTGTCCTTGTTGCGTCATCTGGTAGTTGTCACTCTCCACTGCCATTGAATGAATCTACCGGAACCCTAAGGCCTGAAGGTACTATAAATACTAGCCTTAATTGCTCACACCTAACAACACTTAACAATCTAGAAAGACATAAATACACAACACATAGTAGCGTATAGAATTTTTCAATCGAAGCTTAGGTTCTTAATTGATTTCTGATTTCTCTTCCTCTCTTTTCCAATAATGAGTTTACTCGCTAAATCATTTAAATATGGTTTTATCCATTTAACTATGTTTCCAAGTTCTACACGTCAAATTGAGTCATGAAATTCCAATTAGTATGAGGAAGGAGAACACTACCCTATGCATGCATGACAAGTATACATACAAGAATCAAAAATATCGTAGTTAAATCATCAAGTATACCAAATCTTAGCACATGCATTGTTCTTGAGTCAATTGCCCTTCAATCCTCACACACAACTACACTCAGCACTATACGGTTACCTGATACAAGTCCCACGGCAAGCACATATATGACCTATGTGACTTCACCCAAAGGTCATTACCTGACTTTGTAGGGGCGGGTTCTTGCCCAAGCGCTAATTGGATCTAAGTCCACGCTTGACATCACTTAGCCTAATAAAGGGGCTTGGCGTACTGTAACAACTCAACCAGTTATTTTGAGATTTAGCATCTCGTTCAGCGGTTTGAGATCTTGTGTAGCTTCATATGATGTAATATAACTTGTGTATATGATTGTTTTTTATGCTCGTAGGATTCATGATTTACTTGATAGGGTGATTCTCAATATGGAAGCTTTAAGTTTGAGAGCTAACCAAGTTTTACTTTTAAGTATACGGTCTTATATTGGTGTTTTAATGGGTACAATGGGTTTTTACGGTGATTTTGGACTTAAGTGCATGTCCGAATTTTGATTTGGAGGTTCCTATGATGATTCGGCCCTATTTGGCAAGAGTTGGCAATTTGAAGGTTTATCATAAGTTTTACTAGGTGTTGAATTTGATTCTATTAGGTTCAGATTGTTATATTGTAAGTTGGAGTAGGTTCATTTCTTTATTTGGAACTCATTTGCAAAGTTTGGTTGGATTCCAGAAATGATATGCTTTAATCTGACGCTTCGCTGCAAGTTTGAAGTTCTTGAATTTAAGAGTTTGATTTTAATATTCGAGTCGTTGTTTTGCTGTTATTTGAAGTGTTTCGAGCCTGTAGATAAGTTTTGACATTTTATTTGGCCTTTTTGGCATGATTGGACGGGGTCCCGAGGGATTCAGGTGTGATTCGGGGTGGTTTCTTACCATTTCCTTCATATTTGAATTGCTGGTTTTTGCTGGTGTTTGGTGAGCATCGCATTCGTGATGGTGGTTTTTTTTTGGTTAAATATAAGTTTTATGTGATGACCCGACCAGTCGTCTCGTGGATTACCACTCCGTCTTACCCACTTTTCTGTCTCATTATATTTCATTATCTGTGTTTTAGGTAATTTAATTGGGTAAGTTGCATTCGGAGTGAAATCAGTAAGAAATGAGACACTTAGTCTCTTTCAAGGAGGCTTAAGTTGTAAAAGTCAACTATATGTTGACTTATGAGTTATAAGGCTCGGATGTGAATTCCGACTATTCGGTTAGTTTCGGGAGAGGATTTATGACTTAGAAGAGTGATCGGAATTAGTTTTGGAGGTTCCGTGTAGAATTAGGCTCGAATTGGTGAAGTTAGAATTTTGGTGATTTCCGGTTGATAGGCGAGATTTTGATCCGAGGGTCGGAATGGAATTCCGAAAGTTTCTGTAGCTTCGATATGTGATTTATGACTTGTGTGCAAAATTTCAGGTCATTCGGACGTGGTTTGGTCGGGTTTAGATCAAAAGAGCGATTTAGAAAATTTTGAGATCCTTCGGCTTGAATCCGATGCGAATTTGATGTTATGATGTTGATTTGAATGTTCCGAAGGTTGGAACAAGTTTGAATAATATTATGGGACATGTTGGCATGTTTGGTTGAAATCCTGAGGGTCTCGAATGGATTTTGGATGGTTGATGGAATTTAACTTTGGCGTTTCAAGAAGGTGTCGATGTCGTACCTTCAAGAATAAGTGGTATCATATTATGAAAATGAACTTCAAATTCAGTTTTGATTGAAGCATTAGATCCGTATTGAAATTTCGGAGTCATAGCAAAAAGAATTGTCCAATTCGGACATCGTATGAGAAAGTTATGCCCATTTTTGTGCCGAGGAGAAAATCTGCAGAAGTGTCAGAAATGCGAACCGCATTTTTGGACCTGTAGGTCGCAGAGTGAGGCAGAAACTGGGGCGAGAAATGCGACCAAAAATGCGAACCGCAAAGGTGAAATGCGGTCCGCATTTTTGGCGTTGGGGATCGCATTTTCGACCTGAAAAGGGTGTTTTAACTCGATTTTTGACACTTTTTAAGTAGAACCCAATGCCCAACTTGTTCTATAAGACCCATTTTCGTTACCCACGAAGAAGAACACCTTCAAACACCATAGAATCACCATAAATCAACCTCAAAACCATACTAGAAGGAGATTTTCATGGACAAATTCTTAAAGGAAGAGTTTGTGTCATCTTAAACATACTTGGGGCCATAAAACTCGGATTGAAACAAGTTTTTAAGCAATTCTTGGAGGGTTTCCAAGAGAAACATCGGGGTAAGTATTCCTAAATAAATTTTGGAGGAATTACCTCAGTTTATCACTATTTTTAGCAATTAATGGGTAATTTAAGTTGGAAAAATTGTAGGAAAACCCTAAAGCTTAGACTTGAGGGTTGGAGGTCGATCCGGTGTCGGAATTCGACAAATTTTATATGTTTGAACTCGTATCGGAATGGGTTATCACATTTTGTGGGTTTTGTATGATTACGAGAAGTGGGCCCCACTGGAAATTTTGAGTTAAATTTCCGTTTTTAATCCGCAAAATTTGTAAATTCATATGGAATTAGTTTCTACTATGTGTATTGAGTGTATTAAATTATTTGTGACTAGATTGAAGCCTTCGGACGCAAAGTTTCAAGGTAAAGGTTTGTCGGAACCTTGAATTTAGTTGCAAAGCGAGGTAAGTGTCCGTTCTAACCTTAGCTTGAGGGACTAGAAGTCGTGTTCTATTTGTTAAATTGTTACTTTAAGTACAACGTATAGGCATGGTGACGAGTACCTCTACGTTGGTGTAAAGCATGACCGTGGGTCGTATATGGATGATTGTTTGATGTTATTGTTCTCTTGTTGAGAAATTTTGATATTGTTTTGTTTCCTTGCTGAGATTCTTGTGATTTGTGTGAGATATAATGAAATGGGAGCGGGTGGTATGCCTACCACAGATTATAAGGAAATGGGGTCGAGTTGCACGCCTACAACAGGATTATAAGGAAATGGGGTCGAGTGGTACGCCTACCACAAGATATAATGAAATGGGGTCGGGTGGCACGCCTGCCACAAGATATTGTGAAATGGGAGCGGGTGGTTCACCTACCACAATGATGAAATAAAATAGGGTCGGGTTGCACGCCTGCAACGAGATATAATAAAATGGGAGCGGGTGGTACGCCTACCACAGATTATAAGGAAATGGGGTCGAGTTGCACGCCTGCAACAGGATTTTAAGGAAATGGGGTCGAGTTGCACGCCTGCAACAGGATATGACATAAAGTGAAAGTTTGTCTGAAATTGTTTTCTTGATTTGTGTTGGAATTTAATTTGTAGTTTCTTTACTATTCATCTATGACCTGTTGTTATAACTGTTATCCCGAAGTATATTCCCCTTTTCCCACTTAATTGGTTCATTTATTTCTATCTTTCTACTGTAGATGTATATATATATATATATTGGTATATAACTGCACAGGTTTATCTGGAGTCTGGTCCTAGCCTCGTCACTACCTCGACGGGGTTAGGCCAGGCACTTACCAGCACATGGGGTCGGTTGTGCTGATACTACACTCTGCACTCTTTTGTGCAGATCCCAGTACCCCAGGTTTTGGACTGTAAGGAGCTTCCAACTTCTGACTTTCAGGCGACCCAAGGTAGTCCTGCAGGCGTCCGCGGACCTTGGAGTCTCCCGCTTTCTATTTTATCTGTTTCTTATTTTTTGTAGTCCCAGAAATAGTATTTTGTTATTCCTTTCAGACCCTTACTTGTAGTAAATCTTAGACAGTCTGTGAAACTGTGACACTAAATCTTGGGTAGTTATTAAGGAGATTGTATTGGCGATGTTTAAAGGCCTGAAATTTTATATGTTCTGCTCATTTATTTATAATGTTATTAACTGTTGATCCTAAGTTGCTTTGATTTTGAGTGGAATAGTAGTTAATGATTCGGTTAATTGGCTTGCCTAGCTTTCACTAGTAGGCGCCATCACGGCTCCCGAGGGTGGGAATTCCGGGTCGTGACACATAGTTGGTTGTGAAAGTAATAGGTCGGTGGTGAATAACATTCAACATCCTAGATACCATGAAATGATTGCGGATATTTTCAGGATGCACTTCGAGTTTGAACTCCATGAAAGTGTTGAACAAGCTCCTAACGAAGAGGCAAAATATTTTTATGAACGGTTAGAGGCTGCTAGTCGTCGACTAAGTGAAAGGAGTATGCCCTCGTAGTTGTTTGTTGCGGTTAGATTATTAAGTATCAAATCAGATACTAATATTTCTCAAGCGGGAATGGATTCTTTTGTTGGCCTTATGAGTGAACTAGTTGACCCAACTTTCAACATACCTGAAGATTTATATAAGGTTAAAAGATTGGTTTCTAAGTTAGGACTCTCGTCTATGAGAATCGATTGTTGTGAAGATGGTTGCATGTTGTATTATAAGGATGATGCATATTTAGAAAGTTGTAAATTTTGTGAAAAACCTCGTTTTAAGCAAGTTTCCAGCAGGAAGAAGGTTGTTGTGATGTTGATGCATTATTTACCTCTTATTCCTAGATTAAAGAGGCTGTACACATCGGTGATGTCCGCTCCTCATATGAGATGGCACTATGAAAATAGAAGGTCGCATAGTGTTATGTGTCATCCATCAGATGGGGAAGCTTGGAAGCATTTTGATAGGACGCATCCGGATTATACTAGTGAACCGAGAAATGTTCGGTTGGGTTTGTGTGCTGATAGTTTCACGCCATTTTTTGTTTTTGTAATACCATATTCATGCTAGCGAGTCTTTATTACGTCGTATAATCTTCCGCCTGAAATGTGTATGACTAGTCCATATATTTTTTTAAATTATGTTATTCCCGGTCCCCCCAATTCAAAGAGTTTTATTGATATATATTTGCAACCTCTGATTGATGAGCTAAAACAGTTGTGGTATGATAGAGTTGAGACATTTGACATATCAACTAAGAAAAATTTCAACTTGCGTGCTAACTTAATATGGACCATTAATGATTTTCCTGCTTATGGAATGTTGTCTGGGTGGATGACTGCTAGAAAGTTAGCATGTCCTTACTGCGTGGAAAATAGTAAAGCGTTCACTTTAAAACATGGCCGAAAGCAGTCATGGTTTGATTGTCATCATTAGTTCTTGCCAGTTGATCATGTGTTTAGACGGATGAAGAATGCATTCAAAAAGAATACAGTTGAACATGATTTTCCACCTCCAATATTGTCCGGTGAGGAAATTTGGGAGAGGGTTCATAACTTCACTAAAGTTACTGAGGCCCCACCTTATAGATTTCCTGGATATGGTGTTACTCATAAGTGGACAAAACAAAGCATATTTTTGGAGTTGCCATATTGGAAGGATAATCTTCTCCGACACAATCTTGATATCATGCATATCGAGAAGAGCTATTTTGACTATTTGTTCAACACAGTGATGGATGATAAGAATAAGACAAAAGATAACCCGAAGGCTATCTTGGACTTACAAGAATATTGCAGGATACCTGAATTACATTTGTAGTCTACGAACAATGGTAAGGTGTTCAAGCCCAACCAGCTACACATTCACTTTAGAACAAAGACGATAGATTTGTGAGTGGGTTACAAACCTAAAAATACCCAAGGGCTATGCTTCGAACCTGGAAAAACGTGTCGATATGGTTGAAGGAAAGCTAACTCGTATGAAAAGTCATGACTGTCATATCTTCATGGAAACCTTAATCCGTATTGCATTTTGTGGCTGCCTGAAAATATCTGGAAACCCATCACAGAGATAAGTTTGTTCTTCAAAGACTTATGTTCTACCACATTAAGGGAAGAAAACCTATTTCAGATGAATCGGAATATTCCTATAATCAGTAATAAGTTGGAAAAGATTCTTCTATGTGGTTTCATTGATGTAATGGAACACCTTCCAATTCACCTTGTACACGAGGCATGACTTGGAGGGTTCAATGCAGGTGGATGTATCCATTCGAGAGGTAATGATCAAACCTTGATTCATTCTTGTAATTTTCTTTAACGTTATCATCTAATATGACAATGTGCAAGGCTATCGGCAAGTGCAAACGATTTGTTAAATAGAGGAATAAGATTGAAGGATCCATATGCGAAGCCTATCTTGCAAAGGAAACTGCTCATTTTTGTTCTTACTACTTCGACATTCATGTGCCATGTGCTAAAAATAGGCCCAATCGGCATAATGTTGTGATTGAGAATGATCCATTATATCCACCATATGTAACAACCTGGTCGGTCGTTTTTGAGAGTTGTAGCCTCTTTCTCCCATTTATTGCTCATTTGTACTTTATAGCTGTTATATGACTTGCCGGTGTAGTCGGTTCGGGTCCAGAGAGATTTCAAAATAAAATGAGACACTTAGTCTCAAGGTTGAAAGCTTAAGTTGGAATGGTTGACCGGATGTTAACTTATGTATAAATGACTCGGGAATGGAGTTTGGATGGTTTTGTTAACTTTGTTGGGTGATTTTGGACATAGGAGCATGTCCGGATTGTGATTTGGAAGTCCGTATAGGCTTGAAATGGCGAAAGTTGGATTTTTTGAGAGTTTGACCGGGATTGAACCTTTTGCTATCAAGGTCGGATTCCGACTCCAGAAGTTAGAGTAGGTCCGTAATGTCAATTATGAATTGTGTGCAAAATTTGGGATCAATCGGACGTGATTTGATAGGTTTTGACGTCTTTTGTAGAAGTTGGAATATCCTTAGTTTCAATAGGCTTGAATTGGGGTGCGATTCGCGTTTTTGAAGTTTTTTGATGTTATTTGAGGGCTCGACTAAGTTCGTATCGTGTTTTTAGACTTGTTGGTATGTTTGGTTGAGGTCCCAGGGGCCTCGGGTTGATTCCGGATGGTTAACGGATAAAAAGTTGAAGTTGAGAGATTGCTGAAGATTGGGATCTACTGGTGTAACCGCACTTGCAGAGCTTTGATCAAAGGTGAGAGCTCGCAAGTGCGAACTGGAATCCGTAGGCACGAGTTAGGAAGGGAGAGTGCACGTGGCCGTAGGTGCGAGGAAATTTCCGCACCTGCGTGATCGCAGATGCGGCAAGGGGACCGTAAAAGCGAAATTGGGAAGGTGAGCTTGGAATGCAGAAGCGGCTTGGATGGTCGCAGAAGCGAGTCCGCAGAAGCGGAGTGAGGGATCGCAGGAGTGGAAGGAGCGGAAGGAGCCGCAGATGGGGGAGAGAGGTCGCTTCTGCAACGCTGCAAAAGCGGTTAAGTTTTCGTACTAGCGGAAGTGCTGGCAGAACACTTAAATACTTGGGTTCACGATTTTGCTTCATTTAAACATTTTGAGCTCAAGTTTTGGCGATTCTTGATAGGGTTTTCGATGGTATTCTTGAGGTAAGTTCCTTGTGCTCAATTTTGATCAATAATCTTGCTTCCCCATTGATTTTCCCACCTAGTTGGTGTGTATTTAAGGTGTAAATTTGGAGTTTGAGGCTAGGGATTTGGAGAGTTTGATTTGGGGATTTGGGTGACAATTTGGTGTCGGATTGTGATAAATTATTATGGTTGGACTCGTGGTTTAATGGTTTCGGATTTTGTGACTTTTATCGAATTTTGAGACGTAGACTCGGGGGCTGGCTTTTGAGTCGATTTTTGACTTTTGATTAATAACTTAGCATTTTCTTATGGAGTTGATTCCTTTAGCCTGTATTGATTATGGTGAATTCTTTATAGCTAGATTCGAGGCATTCGGAGGCTGATTCACGAGGCAAGAGTGTGTTGGAATAGAGAGTTGCTCGGATTGAGGTAAGTAATAGTTCTAAATTTGGTTCTAAGGGTACAAAACCCCGTCTTATGTGTCATGTGTTTGGTTTTATGGTGACGCACATGCTAGGTGATGGGCGTGTGGGCGTGCACCGTAGGAATTGTGGCTCGGCCAATTCCATGGAACTATGTAGTTGAATAATATGCTATTATCCGTACATTTTCCATGTATTATAGAAATTGAACTGCAAATCATGTTAGAAATCATGTTTAGACCATGTGTTGGCATTGTAGGGACCCACAGAGGTCGTGTACACGTTGAATTATCTGCTAATTTGTTGTTTTGTACTCAGTCACAGTTTTATTTGCATATACATCTCAATCTCTATTGTTCATTATTGATACATTATGCCATAGTTGTTTGGAGAGCCCGAGAGACTGCAGAGGTTGATGACTGAGTGAGGCCGAGGGCCTGATTGTGAGGATATTTATGGGATCGGGTTGCACGCTGTAACATGTTTCACTTATATATGCCATGATTGGCTTGTTTTAGCACTTGGGCTGAAGGAACCCCTCCGGAGTCTATACACACCCCTAGTAAGCACAGGTATCTACTGAGTGCGAGTGCCGAGTGCTGAGCGACTGAGAGGAATGAGTGATCGTGAGGAGGTGAGTGATTGTGATGTTGGAGCAAATAGGAGGACTGAGTGACTGCTGCTCTGTGAGGATGCATTTGACTTCATTATTTTTGCACTTCAGCTGTCATATATCACTGTCTTGAAATTTATGAGAGATATTATCTTCTGTTCCATTGAACTTGACATTAATTAACTATTTTGGTCTTAAATTGTCAAACTTGAAAGCATTCCTACCTTGATATGTTGAAATTACTGTAATTGAACTTTAACTGTGAAGCTCGTCACTACTTTCAGTTCTTTATATAATCTTGTTACTTACTGAGTTGGTAGTACTCACGCTACACCCTGCACTTCGTGTACATATCAACGTGTTTCCGGACACGGTGGGTGTATTTCATCGCACAGTTGATCTTCTGGAGATTCCAAGGTAGCTGCTCGACATTTCGCAAACCTTGTCTCTTCTTCCCTTCTTTTCGCTTATTGTATTTAGTTTCAAACTATCATAGGCAGTATTTTTCCTGACTTGTGATGTATAGATGCTCTTGTACTCTGTGAAGTTGGGAACTTCCCGCGTTGAGTTTTGGGTTTCTATCCCTGTTTATGAGAACTTTTATTATTTAAACTGCTTTAATTCATTTTCTCTTAAAGGTGTTGGAATTATTTCGTAATGTCGGCTTGCCTAGTACCAGGTTAGGCGCCATCACGACAGGCTAGGATTTTGGGTCGTGACAATCAATGTCCATAATCAATCAACCAGGCCGAGGTTCTAAAGATCAATCAAAAAGGGGCCTAAGTAGTATGAAGTACAAATCAGCTTCAAATCATGTGTTGCCAAATTGTCCAGAAGTTCACCCCTTTCTTAAGTAAGTGTTGACTAAGATTAATTTACATGGACTACTGTTTAATTCGGTTGATGCAACTAACAAAAATTTCAATGTGTCGCTTAGTGACTTCATGAGTCAATTTGGCCATGATGCTGTATATTCTACATTTGAGGCATGTTTTAAACAGTGTGTACGTGCATCTTACATACTTTCTCACATGTGAATATACATACTTGGTCACTTGTGAATATACTTGCTCACTTGTGATTTATTTAACACTACATATAGGTCAATAATCCAAACTACGATGTTAATCAATTTTTGAAAGATATATCTTGGGGACCTGCACCTACTGTTACAACTATGTCTAAGTATTTTTTGAATGGTTACACATTTCACACCGAGGAATGCTCCAAGTATAAAAAAAGCAATAACAGTGGGGTGTGTGTCAAAGGTGGTGAAGGCAACCAGGATGGGAAAAATGATTATCATGGTGTGATAAAAGAGATTCTAGAATTATTATATTCAGGTTGGCCAAATAAAAAAATCATACTTTTCCGATGCAAGTGGTTTGACCCAACACCTAGAAGAGGTACAAATATACACTCGCAGTACAACAAAATTGAGGTTAATAAAAAGAGGGAGTATGATCGTTGTGATCCTTTTATAATTGCAGAAAAAGTTAGGCAAGTGTATTATGCCCCATATCCATTACGAAGGGATAAGGCTGATTGGTTGGTTGTAATCAAAACTAAGCCTGTTGGATGTTGAGAATGTGCTAGATGTTGCTTACCAAAAAGATACCTCAAGTGTTAACCAAATGGTGGATGATTAGTTAGAAAATGACTTGGAGCATCCTCAACTCAAATTAGAAGAAGTTGATATGGAGGAAATAACACTCATAGAAAATGAGGACGAAGAATCAACTGATGAAAATGAAATAAGTGAAGAGGAAGAATGTTCGAACGAGGAAGAACACTTCGAAGACGACTAGCATGTTAGTTTTTTCAAGCGCTCTTAACTTATATTAATTTATATTTTCAATTCTAACATTTTCTTTAATTTATGTAGATGACCGGAAGGGGTCGAGGTAAGTCTAGGAAGGATAAGAGGCCTATTGATCATGAGGATGGTGCTACACCCTCACTTCCTTCCACTCCACACTTGTATCCCTCCGTTGCTGATGGCCGGTAGCAATCTTCTAGGCACACATCTTTTCCACCACATCCATCTACTCATCAGACTACCTACCATTCGCCCTTCCAGCAGTATTCTTACCATTCTCCACCACAGGGCTATACCCCGCTTCCTCCACATGATCCTGCATATAGTTACATGGGTCTATTGAGTCAGAAGTCACAGGGCCATGTGGTGATACGCCTGTCATATGTTCCATTTGCTTCACCACCAACCGGGTCGCATCCATCTAGATTTCAGCCACCCAGATCGAAGCAGTGGTTTGGATCCCAGTAGGGGTCTAGATCGCAGCAGAGGTCTAGATCACTACAGGGGTCTAGATCGCATCCATCTTCATCAGTGACCCCGTCTCCCTCTCCACCGAGTTCGTCTCCTAGCATTTCTAGACTTCATCTTTCGAGATAGTAACGCTGAGCCAGATACCTCCCCTTCTACGCACGCTTTAGATTCATCGGAGGATGATGATCCAGAGAAGTGCGGTAATGATCGTTATCTTAGGATGATCATCAGGCCTAAGGGCAATGGGTAAGATTTATTTATTATTTCTTTGTTTTGATGAATTATACTAGCTAGTCTTGTTTATTTAATGTAATTGCTATTTTGCAGGTTCATACCTAGTCATCATACTACAAAGACAATCACTGAAGCACTTGGCGGGTTGTATGATGCACCATATGCGACTTGGAGTGAATTTCCACCAGAGCTCGTGGAGCAAATTTTCAACCAATTTAAGGTTATAATACAATTCTTATATATTTAAGCATTATACTAACAATAATTTCATGTAACGTTACACACTTCTTTCGCAGACTAAGTGTGCCTGGGAAGACCGGCATAACAGTGCCATTCTTGCAAATTTTGAGTTCAAATGTCATAAGAGACTATCTGATTCCTTCTGTTCTACTCGGAAGAAGAGCAAGAAACCTTCATGGGTTCTACCGCACATATAGGAGGATCTACGGAGGCAGTGGACTACTGAGAATTCGAGAAGAGGAGTGAACAGGGAAAGAAGGCCCGAGCATCTGAGAATGGTGGCTCTTTGCACTGTGTGTCTGCAAGGAGCATGGAGACTGCAAGGAGACTACTGGTAATTCCTTAGAATTGTTCTATTTTCATCGAACTATCTTTATAAGTTTTAATTTAGTTAACATGTTTTATTATATTCGTAGGAAAAAAAATATGAGACGAAGATGACTCATGATGAGTTCTTCATGGAGACTCACATCCGGAAAAAGAAGGCACCGACAGATCCAACTAGATGGGTCAAGGACCGGGCAGAGACTAAATATGTAAGTTTCATAACTATTATAACTTAAAGTTAGTATTTATAATATTATATAGTTAATAATTTTATATATGTTCTAAATAAAGGGTCGCTACAAGACTAATGTGGATGAGTACACTCAGAGCTTGCCACCGAATGAGCAAGGCGAGCGATCACACCTTTCAGACGAAGAAGCGCAGAAGATATGGTTGGATGTTGTCGGTGGTCTTAAAAAAGGCATAGCATACGATATTCCAGAGAGATCATTTCGGTGCTACAGGGCTAGATTGCAAGGTATAGGGACTTTCGCCCAGGGCGAGGCAATTGATAGGTAGACTCTCTCGTCTATGGAGAAAAAGATCGCAATGCTGACAGCAGAGCTTGAAGAGACAAAGGCTAGAGAACAAAAGAGAGATAAACAATTTGATACCCTTTAAGTTCAGCTAGAAAAGAGAGACCAACAATTTAATGTCCTTCAAGGTCAGCTGGCCAATCTTCTTGCTAGTGGTGCTTTCCCCATTCCCCCATCTCGTGAGCCTTCCCCAGATGTATCTCCTTCTCGTCGTGATCCTTCGAACCATGCCGACGATGAAGGTTTTAGTAGTGGAGATGGAGATGATGTAGTACAAAACACTCATTAAATGATATTTGAACTTTTAACTTGCGAAATGTTTTGTTGTTGGGTATGATGTTTTATTAATATAATTTAGTGGATATGGAGATGATGTTTTGTTAATATAGTTTTGATAGTTGTTATTGTTGTTGTTATTGTTATTATTGTTATTGTTGTTGTTATTAGTTGAATGGCAGCAATGTAATGCTGTCATTATAGGTGATTGGTTGTTGGAAGGTGGTGCAGCTGTAAAACAGCTGTATTCTGCCAAAAACTTACCCAAAAGACCGACCGCCTACCGACCAAAGTCGGTTGGAAATGTTCAATTGATTTCCCAGAAATTTAAATTTACCGACCGACTTCGATCAGAATTTTTTATTTCAAATTTTAAATATTTTAATAATACCGACCGACTTCGGTCGGAATTGGACAATTTTCAAAGAAAAGAGAATAATTAAAATTCTGACTGAAGTTGGTCAGTAATTTTAAAAATAATTAAAAATTATTTTCAAGAATACTGACCGAATTTAGTCAGTATGTTTATTTTGTGTCAGAATATTTGGTCAAAGTGCGTTGAAAATTACCGACCAACTTCGGTCGGAAATATCGATCGTCTGTGGTCGATAGCTGTTTGTGACCATTGTTTTTTCGACGAATTGAAAACGTTCAAAAATTGATAGGTTTTTGTTCGATTCCGATCAATTTCGGTCGATTTTTCTTGATGTTTTTTGACAGTTTTTTAGTAGTGCCTGTAGCTAATTGCATTGAATGAGTGTTACTTTGAGTGATTTCCTAAATTACTAAAGAACTCTGTTCTTTTCTTTACGCATTACCTGTAAATAAAATAAACAAGAAAGTAAAAGACAATAATTTTTATGTGAAAAATCACCCGGCTCAAAGGTGCAAAAACTACGACCTACCACGTAGGATTTTAACTTCAACTTCTCTAGAACAACTAATCCAAATGTATCGATTACAACTCTTGTAACCTAATACACCTCCACATTTCACCTACTTCTATTTATTGTATGAAGATTACAAGCTACTCTAACTTGCAGATTTAGACAATACTCCAACTGACATTGTTTGAGCGAAATCATGGTTACAACTCAACTTCTAATACACATGAACTAAATAACTCAAGTAGAAAAGAACTTCACGTGCGTTTTGAACTCGAAAATGCTATGCTCTTTTCTTCAGTCAAGATGTGAAAAGGATAAGTCTTCAACAGTCCATAGGCAAGGTGTTTAACTTCACATAGCTCCGAGATCTCTAGGAGTCTTAAGTATAGTCAAACTCTCGTTTACTTGCAAATCCTGAGATCATATGGACTCCTCAAGCTTTGTGACTCGTATCTGCAAATATCCTTAGGCAAGAACACTTATCGCATCAAGAGTCCTTCCTACCAATATCGAACTGTAGTAAATTTTGTGTAAAATGTTACTGCCTTAAGGACCTTGAACAACTACTTAGAGAATCTGGTTCTTAGCACATGTTTATTGCACACACTTGTTAATCATCAAAAATAATAATTCAACTATGAGAACATAGTTAGTATCCCATGAAACTTTTAACTTCACAAAGGTTCTTTTCAATAAGAAGTCAAATCTATAAATTCTTTTTCTTTTCTAATTTAACTTTTTAATTGTTATTTTATTCAGGTTGTATAAGTTTCATGTTAAATTTTGAAATGATCTGAATAGGACCGCATTAGAATATAGTAGTAGGTAGGTTCAAAAAGGAGGACTATAACGAAAAGAGTAATTAAAACCCAACACCTTTCTAAATCAAATATATCCCTTTTACTTTGCCTATTTCTTTGGACTGGACAATTACCTTGAGTTTTTGTTTTTTTGTTCCTATACATTATTCGAAACTTATTTGCCAAAATTATCTTAATTTTGTATATCACCCGTTCTAAACAAGGATTGCATACAATTTATATACAATCCATTATTAATGCCTTAAATTAGGGGATTTAGTTGTACGCTTTTTCTTTTTTCTCTCCTCTCCTCTTTCCCTACTCTCTGCCGCCTCTCTTCATATACAATTCATTGTTAGTTCCTTAAATTAAGCGATTCAGTTACACCCTTTTTTTTTTCTCTCCCCTCCTCTTTTCAATAGTGCCTTAACTGTAGTATAGCAACTCCAATAATGTCGAACCACAATAATGTAAAATAGTTCAAGACTTAATTGAGAACCAACTTTTATAAAACTATTTTAATAGCTTGAACCAAAAAGTAGCAATTTCTTCATTATCTTCCCTGAGTTTAGCATTTTCCTTCAGGGCCAACTCCAACCTCTTAGAAAGCTCAGCAGCCCTGTTGCTTCTAGGCATAATTGTAGTTTCAGTTGGACCTCTAGCCTTGATCTCACCATAGCCACATTGTCTGAGTGTGACTACATCCAAGACGTCATTATGATTGCCAAACTTTAGCTTAGGCAGGGCGATATTGAGCTTGTCAAATAGCTCAATCAACATGAAACCATAGGGCATAGCATGCTTAGGCTTGGAAGTTTCTGCAACCCTTGTCATGTGTTGGATCATCAAACTGTGAAGGTTGATAGCCTTAGCAGTGTCCAGCAGCTCTATCACATCAATGTCAAGGAGAGTGGCCTCATGCCTCCTCTCAAACATCTAAAGAATGCAAGAATTCACAAAATGGATCAACAGCTTATGAAAAGCTGTCATATCAGTCTTTTACACCTTTTGAGGAGCATCTAGTTTAAATATGTGGGAAAACTTTCTGGTGACCATAATCCCTCTATCCACATCTTTGTCAATTACTGGCCACGTTTTCTTCAAATAATTTTCAAATCCCAGGGAGGGGATATTCAGCAGTAGCCCAAGTTCTTCAACATCAAACTCCAACTCAAAGTCTCTCATAGGGCTCTTTACAACTTTGCCATCAAACTGAAATTTAGCATAGAAATCAATCACTACAAGTGCACATGCAAGGGGAAAAGGTTTCACAAATATGTGTGTCCATCCATGCATGTCAAACTCCTCTACCAACTATGCCATTCCCTTTTCATTAGTGTTGGCCAAGATCTTCCCCTTCAAGACTTTTCCATCTTTGAACTCTATCATCTTGCCAACTACCTCTGACTCAATATTTTTCTTCTTCCCTCTAATCTTCTTCTGAGAAGTAGAGGCACTTGCCTTGATGGGTTTGACAACAGTCCTCTTCACTAATTCTTTCTTGCCCTTAAGGGAGGAAAGGGGTTCATCATCGTCATCAAACTTAATAACAGCTTCAACATATGCAACTGACTTCCTTGTTCTTTTGGTACTCCTATCTTTCTTGATTAGTTGCTCATCAACAGCCTTTCTTTTACTCCAAGTGAGAGGAGTTCTAGTAGGAGGAGCCACTAACTTTTTTCCCAGTGAAGCTATTTTTGTAGGTTTTACTGGGGCTTTCTTCTTCTTCTCTCCCACCTTAGATAGCGGCAGGTCATCCTCATCACTTTCAACTTCCTCATCTCCTAAGAAAGGAGTTAAGGAGTTGGCCTTGGTTCCTCTGAACCTTCCTCTTCATTGACTTCTTCCAAAGGGGTCATGACTGTATTTTCAATAGTCATAGAACCTTTAGATTCTTCGCTCTCATTTTCTTACTCACTCTCAGATTCAGAAGCCTCATCCTCACTTTCTTTTTCATCATCTCCTACTCCCTCATTTTCCTCACTTTCAGAATCTCCTTCTCCCTCAAACCCCTTTTCTTCTTCTAAATCTCCCACTTACTCACCCTTTTCTTTTTCGGATTCACCCTCATTCTCCTTTTCTGATTCACCCTCATCCTCACTTTTCTTCACTTTTGAATTGTGATCCTTCTCTTCTTCCACTTCTCGCTCTTTAATATTTTCCATATTCTCCTCCTCATCAGTCCAGCTATAAGTACTCTCATCAAAACCTTCATTGTCGCCTATTTCTTTCTCACCTTCCCCTAAACCACAGACTGGTCTGCAACTACTTCTATATTCTCAGGTTGCGCTACAGTCCCCTTTTCTACCACAATGGTTTCTACATATGACGAGCACAAAATGTAACACAAAATTATTGCTCGCTAGCCAAAGATAGTATAGTTTAATTATCTTCTCCACAAGGATTGGATTTAAACAATGTTCGAATAATCTTCAGTTGATTACTATCCAGGAAAATTAACACTTGATTTGATGATTATCAACTACAATTAACTACTAAAAAATTAAGTAGTTAACAACTGATCACAAAAGACAGCAGATGAGAAACGAAGAAATATCAGTGAGAGAAATAAGGGTAATTGACTAGACAGGTGCAAGATAATTGACTCGGAATCCAGTTAGTTCACTCTATAATACTATTGATTCTCACGAATTCAACAGATAATTAGATTACACTTGAAGTTAATGTTCCTCTTTCGATTAAACGTTACTTTCAGTAATTAATCCAATTGAAGCACGGTAAACAATTGTAACAAATAATATGATGGTTATGGTCTAAGGGTAACTTCTCACTAATATTTTCCTATTTTCTAGTTCGATTAACAATTCAAGAGGCTCTTTTGATTACCAATTTGAATCATGAATTTAAACTAGAACATAAGATGTAAAGAAATTCAATATCAAGCTCCTCTTTCGATTAAGCAAAATACGAAATAACACCACAATACGAATTAAAACTCCATCAATTAATTCCAACAACTATCAAGAATCGAATCCCTAATCAAGTTATCAAAAAACCGTATCTGTCAACACCCTAATAGAATTTACTCCATAGCAATTGAAAAAGTCATCTCAATGAGGGTTAAAAACATAGAAGATATCAATGATAATGATTCGATACAAATTCTCGTACTGCACCAATCATTGGTTGAAATCTTGACGAATTCTTGAGTCTTCTTGCCTTGGTTGGTTCTCCCATCTTTTGTAAGTCAAAAGTCCCTTCAAAAACATATATTTTGGTGTATTTATATCCTGTAGTAACGGTCCCGGACGAAACTACCCTTTCCAAGCCGAAATAGAAAATAACTCTAAAAAATTTTTACACCCGTGCCACGCCTTATGGCGCGCTTGTGAGGAAGTTCGATAGCTGAATTCTGTCAGGCATCAACTTTTACACAGCCGTGCAAACAATTGCAACGAATAAGATGATGGTTATGGTCTAAAGGGTAACATCTCATGAATATTTCCTTATTTTTTAGTTTGATTAACAATTCAATAGGCTTTTTCATTTACCTATTTGAATCACGAATTTAAACTAGAACATAAGATATAAAGAAATTCACTATCAATCTCCTCTTTCGATTAAGCAAAATAAGATATAACACCACAATACTAATTATAACTCCATCAATTACTTCCAACAAATATCAAGAATCGAATCCCTAATCAAGTTATCAAAACATCATATCTGTCAACACCCTAATGGAATTTACTCCATAGCAATGGAAAAAGTCATCTCAATGAGGGTTAAAAACATAGAAGACATCAATAATAAAGATTCTATAACACACTCCCGTATCGCACCGATCGTTGGTTGAAATCCTGATATGTTCTTGAGTCTTCTTGCGTTGGTTAGTTCTCCAATCTTTCGTAGGTCAAAAGTCCCTTCAAAAACATATTTTTGGTGTATTTACACCCTGTAGGAACGGTCCTGGACAAAATTACCTTTCCTAGCCGAAACAGGAAATAACTCTGACAAATTTGTACACCCGCGCCACGCGCCACATCACATCATGCGGCGCGCTTGTGAGGAAGTTCAGACAGGTGAATTCTGTCAGGCATCGACTTTCACACAGCCGCACGGTGCCATGCGGTGCTGCGGTGATCTTTTCTCAGAGTAAATCATTTCATCCACTTTTTGACATCCGGACTTGGTCCTCGACACTCGAACGTGATCCCGACATAATTTCTCGGGCTACTACTAAGACTTCAAAGCTCCAACTTGTTCGATTTAGCTTCAATTTAACTTTTTACTTGGAATCACTTCCTGCAAGGCATAAAACACGTAATAAGTTTAATTCACTATCATTTAAACTCAAACACACGTAAAATACAGTAATTAGCGTGCAATAGTACGGCAAAAACACGGGTTTCTAGCCTACCATCAACACTCCACATTTAGACTACTGCTTGCCCTCGAGAAATTAAACTACAATTCACATAGGGAAGACCTCTTCATCAAAAGATTTCCCTTACATATCATGCCTTGAATATTTAAAATTGACTAAGCACCATATCGTAACATCCTAGCTTCAAGACTCGCCTCAAAAGCACCACGCATTTTTCACAACCTGCTCACTTACTCTAATACAGAGGTCAAAGACTTTACCTTGTCTTCACAAGTCATGTGCCCTCACACAAACAATAGAGAATAGTTCCACATAGAATAAAATTCAAAAACAAATAGGAACTCAAGATAGAAAAAATTCACTCGTGCTCAGAAATAAAATTCATTCACCACAGAGAATGTACCATAGGCTTGCTCGTAGTGTAATACTCTATTAATTGAGGTCATTCAGTCAAGGATTAAATAGGACTTTATTTTGATTGTAATTTAGGTTGCGGGACGGGTAGGATACATATAGATATAGTGACTTCACCTCCTTGAGCACTTTAATACATATACATTAACAATTCAAACCCTATACTTGTGTTGAACCAAACCCAACCTTCACATCATATTAACACCAAGCTCCCAATTTCTTTAAGCACGGACAAAGCAAGATTTACCACTAGCAAGGAATAATTTTCTTTATAATAAATACAAACATCAACATCTTTTCGTTCTGTTTTTTTCAATTCCCTACAAGTGGATCTCACAATTTTTTTTTCAAAAGTGCACCTTTCTATTTTTCTATAGTTCTACTCAAAAACCTAACCACACCTCCACTTAGCTTTTAACAAGCTTATAAATATATCAAGGGCTCAAGAGAGGTAAACGGTTCAACCAGATAGTCAATTCAAACAAAGGGGTCAGGCTTGTAATGTGGTTGCCAAAGAAAATAGGATTACAGGATCAAAAGGGCTAACTGACATACCAAACAATTAGGCGGGTCACATACATATAATTGGCTCAACAAAGAAATGCCTATATTACTTCCTAGACTGAACAAGAGTGCTATTTTGCTTTGTAACACACGGGGCAAGTTCTAGACATCAACTGACATGCACAGAATATCAACACAAATCTCACTCTCACATTGGCACATAACACACTTAGGATCGGGTCTATCCTGACTCTCTAGTCAAAGTAGTTAAGCAAAGTCGCAATCACACAATTTAAGGTACTTATTCGTGAGTCCAAAACTAAGCCTAGGCGTCACAACTAAAGCACTCACCGCTCTCAAGGCATATGCAGTCAAGGCAAATTGCTTCAAATTAGCACTATGACTCAAGATTCTATATTCCTAAAACAAACTAACTACACCCGCTTCAAGTAAACCCTTGGAAAAGAACTGTGACACAAAGAAAAGCCAAGCTAGAATTAATACACTACCTAAGAAAGTAAAATAAAATCAAATTAAAATAAAAAACATATTTTTGGATTTTTAATTTTTTTTTATTTTTTGTATTTTTCTCGTCCGACTTCAAATCCCTCAAGAAGCCAGTCGACGAAATCCATCGTCAGGAAGAGTCGAAACTAAACAATTATGATTACTAACTATTACAAACCGATATAATTTAGAGTTATAATTACAGACTATATTGTCTAAGAAAGCAAGAAACAAATCAAACAAAACCAACTGGCAAATAGAAAACAAATACAAATACAAACAAATAGGAGCACTCTACCCCACACTTAAGAAATTATATTGTCCTCAATGCAAAACAATAGAAACAAGAGTGAAAAGGTAACTCCCTAAGGCCCTTGGCCTACTCCTCATCAACACCATCAAATGTGGGAAGGCACTCCTCATTATCGGAGGGAACAGAGTTTATGTCCTCATCCGGTGGCATCTATGCTCCATCGGCCTAGCCCAACCATTACTGAGTGACCGCGGAGAGGGGGTGGTCCTCCTGCAACTCTGCCAAGTCAGTCTCCCCCTGAGTAGTGCGAAGGCGCATATCAGCAAATAGCAGCTGCAGTGTCTCCTCGACATGAAGTAATCTCTGATACACAAGAATAGCAGCAGAAGGGGGGTCTGTCACAGCTGTGACATCAAAGGCCTTAAGAGGCCGCATCACCGGAATCAGAAGCCGAGTGATCATGCTCGGAAAATACAGGCACCGGTCCCCGAGTGGTTGTACTCGAGCCATGTGCTCAAGCATAATCTTCCCAGATCGAACTTCATCCAAGTCAAGATAGCATAAATGAGACACACCTTCAACCTGGAGAAATCAGTGTCATTCTGGGTAGGCATGATCTTTGCATTAATCAACCGGAGAATGACCTTGGGGGAAGCTGGAAATTTCTCTTCTTCATGTCTTTGTGGAACTCATTAGCATCCTGCATCCACGTGGTAGAAGAATCAGCGCCACAAAGCTGGCGCCTAATATCAGGATAGAGGGGCCGATGCAGTAACCTCTGGAACAACTTATGAGAGTGCTCTGTGAAACCCATAATATGATTTATCACCTGTGAGGAAAAGGGGATCATCTTGCCTCTCACCTACACCTCATACATCGCATCCAAACTGGCCTCAGGCTGCCAGTTAGCATAGTACTCCATTACCATTTTCACATTCACCGACTCACCGGGATGGAACAAGCTTTCAAAACCCAAGTATGTGATGTTGTTGTAAATCCCCGAGTACTTCCTAGCTAGCTTGCCATCATCAATACTAACTTCCGGATCAGGGCTCACCGCCGGAACAAAGGTCCGGTACCTATTTCTAGCATGAGCTGGCACAACCCGAATGCCATACTTGCAGCCCGATACTACATTCGCATCTGGATTATTGTGCTCCACTTCCTCCTCCATTGGGGCGGGGGGAGGTGCCTTCCGACCTCCTCTACGGCTACTAGAGGCAACCTCAGAGGAACCTATGTTAGCACGTTTGCTAGGACGGCGAGATATTGTACCTGCACAAGACAAACACATATAGCCACAACACTTAAAACAAAAAGCAAGACAAAACGGGGTAACCACCCACACTTATGTTATTGGCATGTTCACAAGTACAATGTATATCGAGGACTAAGACTACCCTATTGAAAGCACGCCACAAGTAATCAATAACCCATCCAACCACCAACATAATATTACAACAACATAACCATGGACTATACTAGTGTAAAAGACAAAATCAAGAAGCTACACTAGTAACTAAGAGAAGAACATAAGAAGTTATACTAATTTACTACTAACAAAATTAAGAAGTTACAATACAACACTACACAAGTACATAACATGAATCGGACACCCCAATTAGCACCTAGCAACACATTAGCATGAGGTGGTCAATTGATTAGCCCTCTGGGCTAACACGATCAATTTTCACAACATAAGAACATGACCTACGACCCCACACTTATCATCTAGCAATACATCCCACAAAGCACTTCCCTTCTAAATTAGCAACGCTAACACAATTTTATGCCACTAAGGCATTTCAACAAACACATTGTGGGTCAATCTTTCACCATCTTATTTCAATTCAAAGTTGGTTAGAACCACCATACAACCACATCAAACACACCACCCAACACAACCACAACATCACTATATCTTCATAATAGCACAACGTGCACAAATTTGATACACAATTCACCAATTTTCGGCCATAATGGCACTCCCACCAAACATTAACTCCAATGAAACCAAAACACACTAAAAATCCACAACAATCATAAGGAAAATAAAAACCCCACAAGGTTAAGCAAATTTTTCGGCCAAAATATGGATATTAACAAAAAAAAAAAGAATTGAAAACTACTTAGAGTTAGAGATATTAACTAAACTACCTAAAATTACTATTAAAATAGAATAGAAGAGAAAAGAGGACTTACCTTGATGAGTGATGGAGGTGGGAAAATTTGAGGGGAAGAAATTTGAAGAAGAAGAAGAAGAAGAAGAAGAAGAAGAAGAAGAAAAATGGGGGATTTGGGTTAGAGAGGAAAGTTTAAGAGAGATAATGAGATATATGGGGGGGGG